>CM040992.1:4111145-4129664 GCA_022985145.1 Pangasius djambal
TCATCGTTTTCTGAGCTCCAACAACACATCCCGAAGTATTTATTCCTCTTACGCCACAGTACTCTGCCAGCAGTTACAATTTTCATTTACTAAAGAACGGCATGTCATACTTTTTATCCCTTTATAGTTACATTTAACGGTGCGTCATGTTACAGAAAACCTGGAAAATGCAAATCCACCATCCCGAAGAGTTTTCCATGGAAATTACTGTTGCAAAACTCTGACACTGGAGACTCCTTCCATAAATTTTATATAAGCATCTCCTTACTGACTGTTTGTTAAATCATAACATTTATATTATGTTTATTATTAAGCTTACATTATATAGAGTGTCCAGCACACAAGTCTAGAAATTTACACTGTATTATAGAGATCTAAATTTTTCATAATTGTAAAATGTCACGCTTTAGTCAAGGTAATTGTGAACTGCTGTGTATACAGCATGCGTGTGAACATTTGAACCAAAATGTCTTTATTTTGCTAGTTTGTAGCCTTTACCACGCCATGTATCTTTCCCAGGGAAGAATCGGAAGATATTTTGATATTAATTTTTGCGCAGAGACATAAATATGAATATTCACATGCTGTGATATGAAGATGCTCAGCGTGTTCTTGTGTCTCAGCTCACAGAAATGAAAGCTATGCATAACATAGTGCACATTTATTTTTCATCAAACCTCATCAGTTATTCATCCTGTATTTTCCAACCTATCATTCAGGCTCATTCATGATGCAAAGTCAATTTGGTTTTTTTTCTCGCTCTTTTATATCTGTCCGCTCTCTACTGAAAGCTGATGTGTTCCCATAATTCCCTGCTGGTTCACTGGTAAAGTTTCTGTCTCTGATCCGGAGCAGCCGTGGGTTTAGTCTGCCCTGACATGGGGGAAATTTGACTGATACTAATATGCAAACATGGAAAACGAATGTAATTCCAATGACTGAGACTATTCGCGTTTTATTATCTCTCTTTATGTTGGTTACAGTGTGCTGCTAGCAATGAACTCCTCCTCCACTGAGGTTTATGTTTAAGACACCAGCAGCTCCTGAACGTAGATTTTGGTGAGGCAGGACGACATTAATAGCAACATAGCCTTGAGACTATCACACTTGACTGATGCTATAGACTACTATCTAGTGAATTTTTAGAGTAATCCCATAATAGGCAGTTGAGAATCAACAGCATACAGTTATCCAGTGTACAGTCAAGCAGCTCGTATTGAGTGGTTTTAGACATCCGTTTGTTCAACTGTGTTCATTAACCAGGGTTGACAGCTTTTTAACAAAACTCTCAGCCCACCTACGTCTCAAAATCCACAAAAAGCTCCTCCCCTGAGCACGGAACAGCGGGATTCTAATGGACCTCTATTAAAGCTTGTTGCAGTTCCTATTTTTGACCACTAGGTGCAATAATAACTGTATGGTGCTAAATGGGGCAGTGAACATGCTGCAATATGATTGCACAACATCTAATATCTGTCAAATAGCAACATTTTTAAAAATAATAATAATAATAATTGGACACTCAAAAGAGATAATGGAAACACTTTACAATACAGGTAGCTGTGCAGTAACGAAGCAGGAACTAATGAGTCGTTCTTCATTAACACTTAGCAGGAGTTCACTATTAACTATGCAGTAATTACTGAGTCTTAAGTCTTAACTCTTATGTCACGTGTCACAGTCATGCAGTAAAGGATGAAAGAAGCCAGAGGCAGCGTGACAGCTGGGGGTCAGAGGTGTGTGTGTGTGTGTGTGTGTGTGTGCGTGCGCGTGTGTGGGCTGAGGATTTGTCTGTGTGTGTGTGTGTGTGTGTGTATGTGTGCTTATGTCTGTGTGGTAACTGAGAGATTACAGAAGAGCAAAGTGATGCCCTAATTTAGTTTTCCCTGTATACTAGAGTCATATAGATAGTGTCAGAACACAGGGTGGTCCCTCATACCTCTGCAGCTGTGCCTGGATTCTCTCTCTCTCTCCCCACACACACAAGCGCACACACACACACACACACACATTGCATCTGAGCTTGTCAAACATTACTACAAAACTAATGGATCATTCCATTCAATCCTACAAATTCTTCATATCATCCCCCAACCCTCCATTCTTTATAATCCTACTTTAGCAATGACACGGGAGACTCCTTCACCATATCAATGATTACACATGTCTTTTTAAGTCACTTATGTGGCGCGTCCACTGTACAGGTCCCTGTGAATCAGCTGTTGCCATTGGAAAGATGTCGTATTAGAACAGGAACATTAATATAAACCTGTGCTGCACCATTAGTCAGAGCTGCTGTTAAAGGAAATGAATCAACACCTTGACAATCACAGCACTTTTGTATTTATAAGAGCTTGATTTAATCCTGTGTACAGTATTTTCAGTACTTCAATCCATATCAACTTGAATTTGCAGTGTCTTTAGATGTTATGTTTAAAAGTGCTGTATACAGAATATGAATATGATCTGACTCACAAAGCTAACCCCTGAACAAATTATTTGTTTTAAAACCAGTTTGTGGGATGTGATGGGAAGTGTTTCTGTGGTTTTTAAAGCACCTAAAGCTTTTGCCAGAGATCAACTTGAAGCACAAGGTTACTTTCACGTATATAAGTACATGAGTAGTTTACTCTGAAGAATACACTGAACACAAGTAAGAACTTTACTAACAAGTGTATGTATACCTTTTTACTTTCAGTGTACTATTATATGCAACTTAAAGTGTTGAGCCACCACGAGCCTCCAGAACAGCTTCAGTGCTCCTTGTTGTAGATTCTTCATGTCTCTGGAACTGTACTGGAGCGATGAACGCCTTTCTATAAAAAGTTTCCCTCAGGTGGTGTTGTGATGATGATGGTGGAGAGCGCTCGTGTCTGACACGCCACTCTAAAATCTCCCAAAGCTGTTAGGTCGAGATGTGGCGAGTGCGAAGATCCTAACGTGTGATTTGCATCATTCCTATCCTCATCAAACCATTCAGCGAGCCCTGTGGATGGGGGCGGGGTCATCCTGGAAGAGACCACGCCCACCAGGATAGCAGCGTTTCATTTCATATAGGATAAAGGTGATCCTGAAGTCAGAAGAACTGACTTTAATTAGTGAATTATCTCTTTATATTAAATGAATTAATAATAGCCTTATAAAACGCACTTAAATGTATTGAAGTATGCTATATTGTCATTAGGTTGCTGCTCATTTTCTCTACTTAACCCTCTGATTTTTAAACCACCTTCATAATTAAGCGTGTAATGCTTTTTTTTGTCATTTTTATTAAATTGTTTTTTTTTTATTTCTTTTTATTAGAAGTACTTTTTAGCTGTAATAATAATAATAATAATAATAATAATAATAATAAAAATATATTAAAAATACTTTTAAATAATTTAAAAAACATGAAAAATAATAAGAAATAAAATAAAAAATAGATAAAGGCTGATACAGAATAAAAATAATTATATATATATATATATATATATATATATATATATATATATATATATATATATATATATATATATATATTTTTTTTTTTTTTTTTTTTTTTAATCCAGAAACCATGTGGTGTGTAATCCTGTGCATTCAGCTGCATGTGTATGTGCATGTGTGTGTTTGTCTCCCTGCCACACACAGCAGAGGGGTTCCCCTACAAGGTAAGAGCCTTACTCAACCCTGAAATCTGATTCCTGGATGATTTATAATCTGGCTTGACTCTAATTTGGAGTTCTTTAAATATTTCGGAGGTCAGTTGTGTGGAGGTCTTGGAAGTGGAGCTAGGAAAACTTGACCTATGAAACGGTTGACATTTCCACACCGGGATATCCCCTCTAGCTGTTTCAGGTTCTTCTGGATTTCTCTGGGCTTTCCCGTTCAGACTGGATCAAGATCAAATCATCCAGTGTGTGTGTGTGTATGTGTGTGTGTTTATATCTGTGTAGGTTCTAGGTCCTGACCTGTAGAAAGAGGTGCCATATAAAGTAGCTGAGTTCAGCACAAAAAGGTTCTTTGCCTGTAAGTCATCAACAGAAGCCGGTGCACTGACGGCGCCGCTAATGAGCCAGCTCTGTCTAAAGGTCATACTTCGGTTCTGATGGGGAAACTGTCCAAAAGTCCCATCATAATGAGTTTGGCTCGGACACAAGTGCAGGAGGTGTGTGTTATGGCATTTCAGAGCACCTTCATACAGCTGTCTTGGGGCTCAACTGCTGCTTATGTTTTGTCAGAATACATGACACCGGCCGCAAGTGTTTGAAACCAGGAATGTGTGTGTGTGTGTGTGTGTGTGTGTGTGTGTGTGTGTGCGCGCGGGGTCACTCTCAGTCATCATACAGAGGGGGGTACGAGATATTTTTGGGTTGTGTGTTTTCCAGAATGGAAGTTCCTTACCCTCTGGCATCACTACTTGAAAGTTTATTCAGCGTTATTACAAATGACTAATTTAATATCCTTTTGAAAGAACGTACACTGACTCTCTAAAGTTTAATGTGTGAAACTAAAAAAAAAACCTGCAGAAAGTGTTTACTTGCGGAATCTATGGAGGATTATGTTCTTCACATGAGCAAAAGAGCACACGTTGTCCGGTTTGGTTTAAATGAATATGCAATTGGAGGTGTTTCTATTTAATAGTACAAAAAAGAGGGTGTGTCGATGCAAATATATCACTTTAGGACCTGGAGTGTGATTTCCAGCAGCCTGAATACGCCTTCATGTATGATGGCTGTGAAAGTAAATTAATACAACTGAAGGGCAGGTAATAAATTAGCAAACGCCAATAACTGCAAAATAAATTGAAAATAAAATTCACTGCTTTAATAATGAGAAACTGATGTCAACAGGATTTAAAAGTATTTCTATGCATTTACATTATAAACAGAACTCATTTTCTATTTTGCATTCATTGTGTATTTTGAACCATTTTTTTGACGTCCCAACATTTTAATTATTAAAGTGTTAAACTTGCATATTTACATACATACACTCTTTTTGAAGTCTGAACTCATCACATCTGTTGTGAAATATTAGCATGTGCAAAAAAAATGTCATTTAAATACTGGTTTCTCCGCACTTAACGTGTTTTTTCCGGAATGAAGGTTCCCCACCCTCTGGCATTTGTGTGAAAACAAGCGACACGTGAGTTGAGATGCATCTCAACACTATGCAAATTAGGGGTAAAGCGACAAATCCAAACAATTGGCTTGATTTCTTGGACCAGTCCTGTCACATGTGGTCCAACGTTTCTTCAGTTCCCCATTCACAATTTTAGTTCCTACCTGCAGTTAGTACACATTTACTGTTTAATGCCCAAAAATAGAAAATATCTACCATAGTTTCATCTTATCTTGTCATATAGGAACTCACATTAAATGTGTATAGAGGTAGGCCAGAGATCACACCCACAAGACACAAATTACAAGCGACTTGCCACTTCCTAGTGTGAACGTAGGCTTACTTACTTCAAGAAGAACATTTTAGCTCTTTTGAGTGTGTGAGGAACTTCCATAAGACTGCTTTCATCAATTTTGATGTTGAGTTGACATAAAGACCTGAGACAAGTGACTTTTGGTTGACATAAGGTTGTGCTGTGACACTATTTTGAATGATATACACTCCAAATGTAAGGAAAATTCAATTCCACTGTCCGCAATAAGCCACCAGTGCAGCGTGGCATTGATTCTTCGTCAACTCATGATTGTCTGTTAATGATGTACAGAAGCAATACGTAGAGTAGCACCTATGAACACTGGATGTAGTCTCTGTGTGCACTGTGTGTATGCTTATGCATGTGTGTTTAGTGTATAAGTGAAGTGTACACTTGAGTGTGTATCAGTATGTGTGTGTGTGTGTGTTTGCATTAAGCATGTCTCTATCTATTACAGTGAATTATGTGTATCTGTAAGCGTGTGCCTTTTTCCTGACTGGTCTTTGTGTGTAATGGAAAAAAAAGAATGTGTACACAGTGATACACACACACACACACACACACACACACACACACACAGGCACACATATACACAGTTTAGATAAGCTACAATAACATCAACAAGCCTTATTGCACTACTGCTTCTCACTCTCAATAACTAAAGTCAATATGACAGCAGCCGCTACCTCTGCTAATGTCAGCACGCAGAAACATCTTCCTATTTAGCTTTATCCCCGAGATGTTCTTGATAGCACTTGTGGAGTGCTATTAACAAAATGGGTAAGCAACATAAAGAGCAAGCATTCGCAAAACCCATGCAGTGCATAACACAGTGAATCACATGGCATGGAAGAGTGATTAGAGAGCGCTTACAAGAAATGCTAATTCTCATGGTCTTGACTATAAGTGCAAGTCAATAAGAATCCCTGAGTATCACTGCTAACAATAAATGACTAATCAGATCCATATAAACAGCATTTTGGAAGGAGTCTCCAGTGTCAGCACTGTGTAACAGGCCAAGGAAAAGCTGTAAAAACACTTCGGGACATGCTCTGATAGGAAACGTATCAACTATGTGGTGGTGATAGTAACTCTGTTTCATCACACCACCCTGTTGTTTTATGAAGCCCAACTAAATATATCCTCATTCACATCATATCAGTATTAATAAAACCTCCACACACACACACACACACACACACACATCCGTTATAACTGCTGGAACAAACCACTAGGGACACAGAGGGGGAATTCTGAAGGTTTTTTTTTAGACGAGTCTGCAGCGTTACAGCTCATTATGGCTCACTAGTCTGCTCAACTAGAAACCCCTTTTCCTCCCATGAGACAGCCGAGCGATGTCCAGTAAACACTAGTGAGGGGGAGGGAGGTGACTAAGGGTCACGTCAGGGTTGCTATCTGGACAACTGTGACTCAGGGCTATCCTGATGATAGGGCCAGGCATGGGCTCTACCATCATATGGGAGATCGGGCGGGCGGGCGGGCGGGGGGTGGCGATGAGACAGATATGATGAGACTGAGAGTTAACAGCATTTCTCTCTTCCTCTCATGGGCCTGATGAGGTGGTGGTGGTGGTGATGATGATGGTGGTGGTGGTGGTGGTGGTGGTGATGGTGATGCTGATGGTGGTGGTGGTGGTGATAATGCTGATGATGGTGGTGGTGATGATGATGATGATGGTGGTGGTGGTGGTGGTGGTGGTGATAATGGTGATGCTGATGGTGGTGGTGGTGGTGATAATGCTGATGATGATGGTGGTGATGATGATGATGATGATCGTGATGGTGGTGGTGGTGGTAATGGTGATGATGATGATGATGGTGGTGGTGGTGATGGTGGTGGTGGTGATTATGGTGGTGGTGATGGTGGTGGTGGTGGTGATTATGGTGGTGGTGGTGGTGATGTGATTCATTTAAACTCTTAAGTTTAGAGAGTTTTTTAAGTAAAGACTTAGAGTTGTTTACTGACAATGACAAAAAATGTCAGCGATAAAATGATGAATACTACAGACATGTCTCTCTCTCTATCCCTCCCTCTCAATCTCTCATTCTCATTCTCTCTCTCTGTCTGCTTTTTCTCACTCTCTGCCTTTCTCTTTCTGTTAGTCTCAATCTGTCTATCCTTTTGTGTCTCTTACTCTCGCTTGTTATCTCTGTCTGTCTCTGTCAATCTGTCTGTTTCTCTCTTTCTGTCTGTCTCCCTTTGCCTTCCTTTGTGTCTCGGTCTGTTTGTCTTTATCTCTTATGATCTCTCTCCCTCTCTCTCTCTCTCCCAAGTAGGAAATCTTTCAGCCTGTAGAGACAGATACTCTGAAGAACATATTCAGTGGAACTCATATTCCTCATATTATTGTCGAACCCGTCTGGAGTGTTTTTCATGGATAAATGCAGCGTGAGTCGTTTTGCTAGATAATGACCGCAGAACATAATGCAGGCGTCCCAGAAATAAACAGACTGCTGTTCAAGGGCAGCCATTCCGGCTCTGTGGTGCTTTCTGCTGTGATAAAACCCGTTTCCCCTGAACTGCTTCAGAAATCCTCGCCTCCCCGGTGCCTGCTCATGTAAATACTTCTGCCTACTTCTGTGGTGTTTGACTTAAGCTGAAATGTTTCTGACTGCAGCTGAGTGATACATATGAATGTAAAAATACAAAATGTATTTGATTTGTTTATTCAAATGTATATGTAAATTGCACGTGTGTGAATATTCGATCGTAGGCTATAGGCTATTTGTCACACTACTATAAGTATCTTAATTGCCTTGTGAGAGCCTACACTGAAAAAAACGCTAATTTATTTCATTTAAATGGCTACATTGGTGCCATGCGATTGAATTGAGTTACATTAACAATTTGCTTTTCGTACATCCAACATGGTTTGATTATGTGTTTTCAAAACTCTGAATAAAATCAGGTCAAACTCAGGTCACTGGCGTTCTGCAACAGCCGCATTACCACTACACTATTCTACTGCACACATACTTCCCTTAAGTGCTAATATCCTTGCAAGATTTCATCGTGTAATTGGTATAAGTTAGTACTCACTCTACATAATTCAATCTAGTAATTAGAAACTTGTTTAAATTAGGTTTAGTATAAGCAGTGATCACGTTTTGAGGAGAAACGTAATATTTTTATGTAAACCTCTTAAATCTGATTGACCCCATATGCCCTTTATCAGTGTAAAGCTCTGGTTTAATGCCAATTTTCTAACAAAAAAAATCTATTTGGATGGAAAAAAAGACATAGGATGAGAATTTCACTTTGAGTTGCAACTTTGGCACGTGAATTTGTGAACCCTTACATTTAAAGAACCCAAAGTTCTTCATTCTGTTTAACAACAAAATGGTGGAACTGCTTATTGTTTAGTAGAACTCACACTGCTGTTTTTGTAATGTCCCTTCATGGTCACTTCCAAAAGAATGGCTGTCTTTTTGTTGATGGTGCAAACATGATACATAAATCTAAATCTAAACATTAGAAACTTTGTTAGAATATAATAATAATCATATAATTGTTTCTTTTACTAAGTCTGTATTTATTGGCGAACATAACTAGCAAACTAGCTCACCATATGATATTATATTAGGTTTAATTTTCAGTCTTAATTAGAAAATTACGAACAACAATATCACGGACCTGGGTAGCACACTGGAGCATTTAGCTGTTTATTGTGCTAGCTAATGGATTTATAATTCTTCATTATGTCATGATGCTCTAAGGATTAGTGCATGTATTAATTCTTCGTTATGAAAGCATTAGTTAAACATTAATATACGTTTATTTGTAGATCTTATAGTAAAGATCTCTCAAAGATCAATCACAAATTTGTCTCCACCCCAAAGGCAGAAAAAAAACCTAAAAGCTAACCTATATTAGATATATTAGTCATTTGCAATTACTATTCTTTTACAGATCACAACGCAGGAAGCCATTTTGTGGTGTTTACATGCTTACTCTTCCTATATAAGTTAAACAAGCCTCTTTCAGTTCCACGTTTGAAACGACCCACCATGTGCAGTTTTCTATAGTAATAAAATGACCACATAGCCCTAATCCATACAACTAGCTGGGGATTTAAAGAAAGGCTACTTCTGGTTATTTGCTAGGTAACTGTGCTGAGGAGCGACTAGCGTGTTACGACACATTATGCCTTTAATCATTGATGTGGCAGGGAGCAGGGCTTAATGAAGGAAGAGAGATTCTGAGAACTCGGGTGTCCTCTTGGTCCCGGTGCGAACGGAGCCAGTGTGCACTCAGTCCGATTACCGCAAGCCAGTCCGAGCCGGCTGCTCCGATTTCAGCTCCGGCTCGATGTCGCCAAACTCAGTGCCATTATGGCGACTTGACACTTTTGTATTCCTTCATTAGTGTATTACAAGTGCTTCATTTTATGACAGGCACGTCACTCCGACAGTACGAGTTGGTGTTCTTAGGTCCCCACTTAGTGAATTAATTCACACAATCCTGCCAGAGGAGTGTTCGGTTACGCTGTGAAGATATCAATGAAACTCTTAAAGGAGCACTGTTCAAACCCAGTTGGATTTTCTGGGGAATCCAGAAAGTGAGTCTCTGGAGTCCCCGTCTTCTGTCTTCTCCCTTTTATCTTTTTCTTTCTGGCTACCCCTTGACCTTGCTACTTACCTCGTAATCTTCCTCTGACACAAGTTTCCCCCACCCACCTGTGGCCATTCTGGAAGATGGCTGAATAATGCATAGGCCTTTGCGTCACCGCTCGTGTGCCAACAATGTTGGCATGTCAAGCCGCAGGCACCCAATCCCATTGTCCAATGACACGATGGAAGATATTGGCCGGTGTTGGCTTTCCGCAGCTACGGCTGAAATATTGATGAGCACTGAGGCAGATTTTCCACCGCCATCCAGCCACTGCCAGCCCTTTCACCCTTTCTCCATCACCTGATATGGGCCGCCCGAGCCCCAGGCTAGTCGGCAGCGGAGAGGGAGAGGGAGAGGGAGAAGCACCACATTTTCCATCTGCCATGAAAGTAGAGCAGCTCATTATGCATAAGTGCTACGGGTGCGTCTGCGTGAGTGTGTGCAGCCATGCGTAGGGTTGCATATTTCCCTGCTCTTGTAGAAGACAGTAATGATGAGCAGATGGGCGTGTCCTGTACCAGTTTGTTCAATAACTCTTTATGAATGAGCCTACATTTCTCTGTTGTGCAATGATACAATGCTCGGCTTACTTAAAAATGGCATTAACCTCGTGGGTACATGTGCGGTACCTTTATGTTCGGTCACTGTGAAACGTGAATGTAGTGTACCTTTAAAACTCGGCCATAGTTCTTAAGGTCTAATTATGTACATTAAAGTTACAATACAACCAATTTCATAAGGTGAGGAGCAAATAATAAATGTACCAAACATATGCCCTTGAGGGTCACAACCTAGAGACTACCACTGGTACAGTTTTGTATCTTTTTTTTCTATGCAGCTGATTCCAAAGTTATCATGATGCACCCAGTTGGACATATGTGAAGATAAAACAACAAAAAAAAGAAAAAAACAACGCAGTATGTGCCCTTGACTTCATTACCCTATTTAAGTTCCAGATTATGCTAATATATGGAATGAGTGTCCCCTGTCTATTAGAGTGTGTCTTTGTCCATGTGCCAAGAGTTGAGGTCATTACACTGCTTCCCCCTCGAGACTCTCCTTATCTGCCCTCTCTCTTTTTTCTCCCCCATTTATTGAAAGTAGGACAGCAGCTACGTCACCACTCCATTCCTATCAGGGCACAGCAAGTAGGTTGACTTCTCTTACACGTGTCCTGGAGAGACAGCAAGAGGTTTTTATGATGTATGCTCTAGCATATATTGTCAAGTATCGAGGAAAGCATAATTCCACCCCTTTCAACCATCAGACGCAACAATGGACTTCATTTTCTGGCTTGTTTAGTACTAATAATACACTATATCTCACCATACATCCGGATCAGTGAGCGACAATGTGACAGGCAAACATTATTAATTATTATCTATGTACGTGCACAACATGGTTGCAGTGTCAGCAAGAGTAACATTTCAGTAACATTTGAATTGAATTTTCTCAATGAGGTGTGACACCACAAAGTGACAAATCCAAACGATTGTCTCGGATGATTCCTCAGACCAATCAGATGGTGCGTGTGCTCCTCCGTTTCTTCAGTTCCGCACTTACTTTAGCTCCTACCTGCAATTACAGTCTGATGTGCAAAAATTGAAGAAAAATCTATAGATGCCGTAGATCCATTAGATTTGAAATCTGTAATCGTATTTTCATGTGCATGAAATGCAGCCAAAGATGATGTTATTTTATAGCTACGTAACAATTACTGCTCTCTTAAAAGAGTCTACCAGGAACCATTTCTGAAAGGGAACCACTCTGGTGTAGGGTTCTTCAAAAAAACCCAGACAAACCCAAAATATCCTTTTATTCTAGGTGTGTATAAAGGCTCTATCTGACTGCCTGGATTACATTCTGTTAAATTCTGTTGTTTACTTTTTGTTGGAGATGTCCCAATTTTTTGCCAGGCCTTGATTCGCAGTGAGACGCCCAATAAAGCACAAATTGCAGCTCAACTGGTTGTCCTTGTTGCCTCTGGCAACACTGAGGAGCGTGTAGTACTACCAGCCAAATATTTCAATATGATCACCCTCACACTCAATTTAACTTCCCCCTGCCAGACTGGAATGATTGATTTCAAGGCCATCCCAGAAGCCTTCGGAGCAGAAAGCGGCTCCAGGCCCTCGCTAAGGGAGCTGTTCTCAATAGCCACGACAGACCTTTCATATTCCCTTGTTTGACAGGACCGATAACAAGGAGCGGAAATTGATTTTTCACCGTGTGTCCTTGTTATGTCTGCAGCAATCAACGTTTTGGGGACTCAGTTGGCACGTCTGAGTGGAACTTGTAAACTCTCCCAAATAGGCTATGTATAGAACATGCTACAATTCACATTCACAATTTCATACATAATCGAGTGTACACCACTAGCATGAGGGCTCGGTTTTAGCAAGGGTGTAGCGAGGATACCAACCTCCAGTGACGAAAATCATCCGTCTTATAAAACTGCTGTTAATTCTATCCATGTACACGCAGTTAACTTGGATAAATCAAGAGTCAAGCCATGAATTAAACTGAGGTGCGTTAAATAGTAACTAGCTAGCGTCTGCCGTGCTAGTTTCTTCCTCTCTTGGGCTTTTCCAGAACAATGTAATGGCATTTGGGGAAAACATAATGAGGTAAAATGAGCAGAATCAGAAACACTAGTTACCCTAACAAAGTGCTAGTTTGAGTGTAACATCATGTCTGATAACTTTTAACTAGCTACACCACAGCATGGTTGAATTCTCAATTCGGATTGATCAGAAGCTTTTTGATCAAATCACAAATGCTAAAAAGATTTCAAGACAGATGGTGGCTGCGAACAATGTGAGTGAGGATGGATCTACCATGGGAACATGAGACAAGTCTGTAAAGTACAAAACACTTTGAGGCGTGCTGTTATAGGAAAATAATCAACAACAGGGTGCTGTGATGCAGCAGAGTTACAGTTGCCACGCCAAAGTTGATGGTTTTCCTATAACAGCATGTCCAAAGTGTTTTATTCTTCTTATGCTATATCAATTTACCAATGATTACATTTTTTTTTTTATTAATTAAAAAATGACATGTCATATTCTTATCTGTTTATAGTTACATTTAGTGTTGTGGAACGTCCGCGAAACGAGTTAGATCCTATTCTCACTTACGTTATAGCAGTCGTTCCCTCGCCAGCCTCGCTTTTATCCTCTCTTGAAGTTAATAAGACAAAAAACTCAGCTTGTCATGTTAGAGAGAACCCACAAAGCATGAACTCAAACTGAAGTTGCAGCTTTATCTCTGACACTGGAGACTCCTTCCATAAGTGACAAATAAACGTCTCCTCGTGCACTGCTTTGCCCTGGTGCAGAAGAAACAAGAAACATGAAAGTTTCCTCAATTTTGTCTATCAATCAGCCAAAGTATAAAGTTCTGCAACAGTGTGTTCAGTAGACATGAGGACTTCCGTTTAAACCTTTGCCCTGAAATTTTTTGACCCGACTGAGAGTAAAATTTGCGCCACCTTTGATAACACAATAAATCTCCAGCACTCACATGCTATATTTTCCTATCAGGGGTGGTTTACAGCGGAGAAACGCGCCACAGTGGAAAACCGGCGTAGATGCTGGCTCAGGATTTTAACCTGTAATCTCCTTAATGTCTTCAGCATGACCAGTCGCAGGTCTCAATTAAAATTTAACCTTCGTATTTAATCTTTGCTCCTCTTCCCTTTACACGTGCTGCACACAGTTCACTGTGTCCGTTTCTGTAGCTGTGTGTACAACTGCATGCCTTTATTTTTATTTAGAGCACCTGAGTAATATGCGTTTAGTGTCTAACTATCTAAATACAATGAAAGGATTTATTTGATGAATTTGTAGGGGAAAGGAGAAGAAAATTCCTGTTACTTCTTATGAGTTTACTTCTTGTGTCCAGGCTGGACATCTGGCTCGATGCTTGCCCTTGTGAAAAGCTTGTTTGAATTCGTGTCTGACGCTGATAAGCTTGTTTATAATATTTTTTTAAACAATCGGCAGCACATACAGTACACACTCGACGGTCTCTTGTGGAACCTTGATCTTATGAGCCGAGATTGTTTACGTATTTTAATCACATCTAAGTATCAGGTCATCTTTATGATTTATGATGCAATATGTACAGTAAATCTATCAGACCTGTCAAGGTACAGTGATGTGTGTGTGTGTGTGTGTGGAGGTGTGTGGAGGTGTGTTTTCACATGCCTTAATTTTGCATCTGCACTTTTATGCATGAGAATAGAGGCTTTAAGATTGTAGAAAATAGAGAAAATTGAGGAAAAAAAAGAATAATTTCCCTTTTCTTTATGCTAAGGGTTGCACTTTTTGTGGCAATTTGGGTTAGTTTTGGAAAAAGCAAGTCTGCAGGTGGTGTTTTTTTTTTCTTTCTTGGGGCTAGTTATAGTCCATGGCCACCAAGATCTTGTGTTAAAGCAAGCACTCAGAATTAAATCTACCAATTGCAGCAAACACAGATTATGGCAAACAAAGGGATAGTGCAAGTGCAGGCAGTTTGTCTACAATTCACACAACTTTTTCTGTTGTAGTGGGAACTATACACATATTACAGTGTTGTTGTTGGTTTTTTTTTTTTTGCATAGCTAGGCTATTTACTTTGTGAGAGTGTTGTTTGAAAGTAGTAGTGGAGCTTCTATGCCTTCTTTGGTCTAAATATGGAAGAAAATGTTGCCAAGATTGAGAGAGGGGGAAAAGGGGGATTACTGAGTGGATAATGGCCATAGCAGGCAATAATAAACATGTGTACTGCAAATTCTGGAAGTCAGAAATGCATGACCTTGTTTCCCACGCAACAAAAACGCCTCTTTGTTTTTCCAATGCCCAAACGTCTTGCACTAGTTTTAGGTCTTTTTGTGCGTTTTTTGAGATGTAGTTGTAAGTTTGTAGGTTTGTAAGGAAGGTTGTGAGTTTTGCTGAAACCTGGCAACCCTGGCTGCACCAGTTCGTGTGTGTGTGTGTGTGTATACAGCATGCCCTGACTTTGGCCTGATTGCAGAAAGCCCCACTGGATCACTAGACTTGTCGTACTAGGCCATGGGCTCTACTGGTGTCCTTCAAAATCCACCTACTTTCCCAAAACTCCACTTACAGATTTTTGGGTCATGCAAAACTTCTGTCTGTCTGTCTGTCTGTCTGTCTGTCTGTCTCTGTGGATATGAGTGAAGTCCATCCAGAGAGCATCTCTTCTCAATAATATGCCATGCTAATCTCTGTAAATAGGTCACAGCGCTGTTGTATTGCATGTTGTATCCAAACTCTGAAATCCTGTCTTATCTGTTTAGTGATATTTATTTAGGACAGCAGATGTGTAAGGAATAAAACACTCGGGGACATGCCGTTATAGGAAAATGATCAACGACTGGGTGGTGTGATGCGGCCCAGCCCGAAGCGGTGTTACCGTTACCACCGTGAAGTTGATTGTGTGTTTTATTCCAGCTATATCACAGCAATATGCCACTGATTATAGTTACATATAGTTATATATGTGTATATATACTAGAGTGTATCTTGTGAAACGTGTGTGATAAGTTAAGTTCTTACATAAGATATCACTTATGATACACCAGCTATAAATAGTTGAGTCATTCCATAAAAAGAAATTAATGAGACCAAAAATATGCAGCTTGTCATGTTACTGAGAAACCTGAAAGCTTAAAGTCTCCTCTGGTGGAAAACGTACTAACTAACTTACTAACAAAGCACTGGCACTGGAGACTCCTTCCGTAAATGTTAAATCAACATCTCTTCCGAGAAAATCGACATTTTTATTTATTAAATAGCACATTTTAATCTGTTTATTATTAGTATACACAGTAATATTATAACGTATTAAAATGAATCCATTGCTATAAACCCGTGACACTGCTGTCGGAGCTGGCGTTATAGAAAATTAATCAACACCTCCTGACCAATCAGAATTGAGAATTCAACAGCACTGTAGTATAATATACTGAAGAGAAATGTGCAAAACCTCGTCTCTCACAGGATATAACAGAATCTTTACCGCCATATTACCTGGAATAATGTAGTGTGATCTTTTCCTACTCGTACACTTACCGACATGACGATCTGGACAGGACTACAATCTCAGAGATATACCAGTAACAATGACCCCACCTCCCTGTGTTAAACTAATCCTGTCTGAATAGACCTGTTGTGACTTTTTTTAAATAAAAAAAAAAATATGCCGCTAAGAAGAAGAAGAAGAAGAGAGCAGACCAAATCAGCATTTCTCTTGAGTCCTATGAAAAAGCTTTACTGCATGACGTAATCTGCAGGCATTGGACATTGCAATTCTGCAGCGAGTGACCCCGGGCTCAGTCCTTACGTAAAGCTAAATTCGTGTTCTCTGAAAGATTTCACTTCCTCTGTATTCAAGTGCTAAAAAACAAAAACAAAAAAAAAAACAGGCTGATTCATTTTCAGTCACATGATCAGAATGTTGAGTATGTGATCTAAAAGTGACTAAGAGCTGATGTCAGCTTTAAAAAAAAATGTGTGAAATGTGTGAATGGGTCACATTAAGGTGGGGTGAAGGCAGTTCAGATGCACAGTGATGCAGACACACACACACACACACACACACACACACACACACACACAGGCTGCACATTAAATGAGGTGAAAATATAGCAATAGACTGCAAGAGGATGATGTCGTTGGGCCTAGAAAACCATTACAGATACATAATCCTGCATCTGTAATCCTGCTGTGTGTGTGTGTGTGTGTGTGTGTGAGAGAGAGAGAGAGAGAGAGAGAGAGAAATCCTACAACTGCTGTGTTTTATTGTGTTCTGAGTGTTCTGAGTAATTCATGTATTTGTTTTATGCATCACATGTGTATATGCATGTACCTTTGTCTCACTGTCTCTCTTTGTCTCTCCAGCTGTCTTGTGTGTGTGTGTGTGTGTGTGTTTGTGTGTTGTGTGTGTGTGATTGGCAGTTGGATACTGCAGGTGTGTGTGTGACCGCTCTTCCCTGGGGTTTGTGTGCTGCTGCAGTATGAAGGAGGAAATAAAAAAATAAATAAAATACTGCCCAGAAAATCACACACACAATTCCACGCTGAGTCGATTCCGTCTCCTCACAAAAACGGCGCTATCGCAGTGTGTTGTTCTTCAGCAGGCTGTAAGTTGGGACAATGTGAACATCACTTGTAGGAAAAGGTTTCTGAGAATTGCGTACAGGTTCAGGAGTGCAGCCGTTTGTACCGAAGCTCTTTCCTGTTGTTTTCTGCCACCAGGACTGTGAAATGTCACACTGCTCGCTGTGTACTACTGCACGTGGTCAAATGAAAGAAAAACAGCCTGTTTATTATCGTAAAGTGCTATTCGGGGTGTTAGTGTAGCTAATTCGGATGCTCTAAATGCAGGAGCATGTCATACCTGTAGATCGCGTTCATTACAATAAATAGATTTGGTTAGAATTAAGATATTTTTGTACTGTTTGTAGAAAAAAAACAATTTGTATCTCACTGGTTTTGGAAAATAATCAACAGATTTGCCATAACAGCATGTCCGGAAGTGGTTTATTTCTCAGCAATTTTCCAACACTATCTTTTTTTTAATTTTTTTATTAAAGAACAACATGCAGTAGTTTTTGTCCATTTATAGTTACATTTAATGATGTGGAATGCCCTGTTATCATTTATTTTATAGAAGCTATAAACAGCTTGTCATTTTTACCGAGAAACACAACCATAAGCAAAGCATTAACTCATTTATTTAGAGAGTTTAGAGAGTTTGCAGAATTTAGGGAGTTTAAAGAGTTTAGGGAGTTTAGAGAGTTTGGAGAGTTTAGGGAGTTTAGGGAGTTTAGAGAGTTTGGAGAGTTTAGAGAGTTTGCAGAATTTAGGGAGTTTGGAGAGTTTGGAGAGTTTGGAGAGTTTAAAGAGTTTAGGGAGTTTGGAGAGTTTGGAGAGTTTGGAGAGTTTGGAGAGTTTAGGGAGTTTAAAGAGTTTAAAGAGTTTAGGGAGTTTAGAGAGTTTGGAGAGTTTAGGGAGTTTAGAGAGTTTAGGGAGTTTAGAGAGTTTAGGGAGTTTGGAGAGTTTAGGGAGTTTAGGGAGTTTGGAGAGTTTAGGGAGTTTAGGGAGTTTGGAGAGTTTAGAAAGTTAAAGAGTTTAGGGAGCATGGGGGAGACATTGCTTATGTTACATCATCCACTCTGACTCTTGACGATGAACATGATGCTGAGTGTGTGTGTGTTTGTGTGTGTGTGTGTGGTTGTGTTTGAAATGACTTAGGTGTAAGTTCCTGTGTATATACACTGCCCTCCAAAAGTTTGGAAACGCCTGAACAAAATAGGGTTTTTGGGCAATATCAGCATAAATCCTCTTTAGTTAGTGACCATTTTGCATTGATAATAAGGGACAACACTAGGCATCCGAGCAGTCAGTTTATTCAAACATTGACTTGATATATTACTCCAAGCCTCCTGGAGGATTGCCCAAAGA
>CM040992.1:4129764-4140906 GCA_022985145.1 Pangasius djambal
AGATTAGCCAGAAGAGGTTTGTTTTGTTGCTTCAGGTCAGTGCTTTGGCACTTAGTCGTACAGTAAAGTATTACAGTATGTTGTATGACAATATAATCCTATCAGTGTTGCAGTAGATATACAGCAAAGTTAATATTTTCCCAGAATTACCTACAGTATCAAACTATAAAGCATATTTAAATGTTCATATGAGTTTGAACACAACAGTGTGCTAGTCCAGGTTTCAGCACTGGTCGTGAACTTCACACGTGAAATTTACATGTGGTTTTTAGACCCTACACTTTGTTTTCAAACATCTTTAACATGTAGTGTTTTTTATCTCCACATGCGATGTTTACACATTATTCATTTTCACATCTGTTTTTTTTTTTTTTCACAATTCATTTAATGTCCCACATCTAATTTTTACTGCGAAGATCTGCTGAGAATGGAGGTCTTACCCAGATACTGTATGTTTATTTATATTTTATATTTTGATTTATAATTCGTCATTTCAACTTAATAACTCTTTACTTCTACTTTCATTATTTCGACTTAATACCTTATTGTTTCTACCTAATAACTCATTATTTCTGACTTAAAATCCCATCATTTCAATAAAACAACTAATCATTTCCACTTCGTACCTCATTATTGCAAGCTATTGTGTTGCTATTTGAACAATAGCATATGGATAATATTCAGTTAGTCTTACTGACAGATTGTCGAGTGTAAAATCTTCAGTCGAAATAACGAGATAGTAACTTGAAAATAATGTGTTATTAAGTTAAAAATCATGAGATAATGAGTTCTGGGCTCCTGTAGTTTTCAGTAGGATTTTTTTAAAAAATAAACATTAGTGGTTTTGTCTTTTTTGGTACATGAACATTGCACTCGCTTTCCTAGATATTTTGCATTCTGGGTGCATTCATGCAGATGTGAGTGTGTTATGTGACGATGTGGAGCCTTCAGGCTGGTTAAAGCACAAACACACACAGTACAGGTCAGTCCATTCACTTATTATTTATTCAGACCTGATACCCATCTTCCTGAAAACTGATATTTCCAGAACAAGGGGAAAGGAAATTACTTATCAATCATGGATTTCTTTTCCTTCTCCGAAGACTCACAACCTGTCTTCCTCTCTCTCTCTCTCTCTCTCTCTCTCTCTCGCTGTGTGTGTGTGTGTGGCGGAGATGATTATGGGCACGTTGAATATGATGTTTTATTCATAAGCTGTTGATCGTCTCGGATATTTACATGGTGGGTTGCCAAAAAGAGGTCACCCACGGCTGCTGTTGCATAATTATCCCTACAATCGCATTTCTATTTATAGCCAACACTTTTTTTTCTTCTTCTTCTTCTTGCCAGAGCAATCTGTCTGTCTGATTTATTTCTCTCTACCAAATACACCTGGGATCGTTTATAAAAATGACAGAAAGAAAATATCAGTCATTCGATTGAACGAGCGACCTCGCAGTTTGATGTCTGGTGTGAATTGGATTCTTAATGTTTCTGTCGAACGCAACTGTAATTTTTTATTTTTTATTTTTAATCAAGTCTTTATTTAGTCTTGAGTCATGGCTCATGACACTGATGGTTTCCTCATTATTTATTTATTTTAAATATTTGTTCAAATCTTGTTGTATACACAGTTATTGTACAGAATTTAAAATAGACCTCAGCTATTTGTTGATATTTCTGTCTCTATTCTGACTTCTTTTCTGCCAGGTCATGTAAAGTGATGTAAAAAGAGACGTGAAGTGACACACGCATCGTTCAGGCAAATATATAACCACAGTGTTTACACATGGTGTATCAGCTCAGTATTGGAGTTTGGCTTTCTAGCTCAAATATTGGATCAATCCATTTCTTTTTCTAAATAAAAACGACTGTCGCAACCTTTCGATCAGTAGGACTCTGTTTTTTTTTGTTTTTTTTTTGTAAATCGCAAATTCTTTCCAGACCGAAAACAGAAAATGTTAATACATTTAAATAAATAAATAACTAAAAATTCAAAAATGTTGAGGGTTTCTGAGAAATATTTGGTCTTGTTAAGTGATTGTTGAGCATGTTTTGCTCTTGCATAATTTTTCTGTGATTTTTCAGCAATTTTTGGTCTTGTTGAAAGATTTCTGATTGATTTTTGCGTTATTTCTTGCTCTTTTGGGCGATTTTCCCGTTTTAGCAATTTTTGAGTGATTTTTTTTGCTCTTGGCTGTTTTTCAAAGTGAATTTTTAAAGTGAATTTTGTTGATTTTTTTTTTTTTTTTTTTTTTTTTTTTTTTTTTTTTTTTTTTTTTTTTTTGCAACTGTCGCTCTTCTTGAGGGATTTCTGAGTGATATTTGCTGTTGTTAAGTGATTTTTGCTTTTTTAAATGATTTGAAAGATTTTCGCTCTTTGTGGAAGATTCCTGAGTGAGTTTTTGAATGATTATTATTCCATTTTCGCTTGTTGAGTGACTTCCGTGTGATTTTTGCTCTTTTTAATGGATTTCTTTGTGATGTCTACTCTTTTTGAGGAATTTCTGAGTGTTTGAGTGTTTTTGTCTCTCTCTTTCTGAATGATTTGAGTGATTTTTGGAATTGCTGAGGGATTTTCTTGTCCCAGATTTGAACCCCCTCCCTACCTATTACAGCCAGGTGCCTTTTTGGATACGTACCCATTAATTTTGTGAAGTTTTGTCCATTCCTCTTTTGCTTAAACTCTGCCAGGTCGGTGTGGAAGAAGCACTACGGGACTTCTGAGGTCCACCAATTTCCTGTACATGAGATGGCCAATGAATTCATGGAGCTGTCGAGGCAAAACTGTATATTGAAATTGATTTCAGTGAGGATACATACTTTTTTAATCTCACTGTTTTTTGTTTTTTGTTACATTTTTAAATCAGTAAAAAGTTTTGACCTTTTTTCTTTTCATTTAATGTATCAAATGAATACTGTTCAGAGATCAGCACTATAGCTACACCCACGTTTCACTGTAGTTTCACTGAATAATGTCTTTTAAGATGAAGGACTGAATAATCGTTCAGTGTAGTTTAAGGGGGTTGCATTGAAATCTTCACTCAACCGCGCGTATCTGGCTTTGCTATTTTGCACAACTCTGAAAACACTCTGGAGTCCTTGACCCTCTATATCTCTATTTGTCTCTGTTTCACTTCCTCTCTCTCACTCACTCACTCACTCACTCATCCGGTACGAGTGTTACGTCTGATAAGCAAAGTGCATGCTCAGGCTTAATAAGAGGATCCTAAGTGGATGCGCTAAGTGGCTTTCTGGACTCCTGCAGTGCTCTGCTTTATGAAAGCAACTCCCTCTAAAACCGAAGTCAATACACATGTGCTGTAATGTGGCTAAAGAGTCAGTCAGGATGAGGTTAAAAACCTCTGCGGGGGGTCTGTGAGATCAGCTGGTGTTTTTTCCAGTCCAGTTTGGGTGATCCTGTGCCCACTGTAGCCTCATATTCCTGCTGACAGGACTGGAAGCTTCTGCTGTTGTAGTCAACCATCCACAAGATTTAACAACGCATTATGAGATGCTTTTCTGCTCACCATGGTTGTAAAGAGTGGTTATTAAAGACTTACCGTAGCCTTCCTGTTAGCTTGAACCACTCTTGCCATTGTCCCCTGACCCTTTCTCATCAGTAAGCCGTTTCCGCTTGCAGAACTTCCTCTCACTGGATGTTTTTTTGTTGTTTGTTTTGTGTACCACTCTGTGTAAAAACTGTTGTGTGTAAGATCAGCGGTTTCTGAAATACTCAAACTGGCACCAACAACAGTCAAAGTCACTTTCAAAGTCACTGAGGTCACTTTTTTTTTTCCATGTTCATGATTTTATGCATACGCTGCCACGTGATTGGCTGACTGTTTCTATCAAAGTAGCCGGTGAGTGTAGGGTTATGTCAGTTGTCATGAAGAGCTTCTGTAGGTATGATAATGATATAATATCTTGTGAATAAAACTGTTATAATGCTCTTAGACCTGTAATGTTGATAAAAATATCAATCAATATCCTTGGTTGTCTTGAGGCTTTCACTTTGCTTGCCACACCAAAGTGCTATGATTAACCCACACACACACACACACACATACACACACTTTGCTTTTGTCCCATTTCAGTGCCTGTAATGACTATATGGCAGTCTAGCACAATAAACACAGCTCTCAAGTTTAGTGCAAGCAATAATTCATTGTACAAAAAGGATCCATTCTTTTCTTTCCATTGTCATAAAAATAAAATAAAAACATATCGATTTCCTCGTTACTGACACTCTGACTCAGACAGGTAAAGTGTTTATAACGAAGCTTGCTGGTGTTACCATCATGTTGACGCAGCACTATGTATCCGTACCGTGTAATAGTTGTGTAATCTGAAACGTCCATTACATTAGCATGGCTATTAAAACACACTAATATGCAGTACACACTCTGCCTTTTGTTATCTCACTCTCGTGCGTGAACCGATGATGCAATGAGGCAGTTTGATCAGTTTTCAGCATACGGTCACATGATACAGAGGACTGCAATTCCTATAAGCTGGGAGTCGCATCCTAAATGTGGTCCATCCTAAATTACAGCATGTGACACACAATGGAGGCTTAACAGCCAATCAGATTAAAGCATTATAATGCAGAAATGTCTAGCGCTCTGAAACGAGACGTGAAACTGCACCAGAAGAGTATGGAGGAAGAACAGGGACTCTTTCAACGTCTTTTAGTCTTATCTAATGAATGGGAATGGATTGGCTGTAATACTAAACTGATGCTCATTTCTGTCTGTGTTTCAGGGAGGAAAATGCTTGGTTTTATTTATTTTTATTTTTTGACTGATCCTGAATTCTCTTCTTCTTCTTCTTTTTTTTTTTTTTTTTTTTTTTTTTTTTTTTTTTTTTTTTTTTTTTTTTTTTTTTTTTTTTTTTTTTTTTTTTTTTTTTTTTTTTTTTTTTTTTTTTTTTTTTTTTTTTTTTTTTTTTTTTTTTTTACAGATCCTCTTTATTTATTTATTTATTTATTTATTTATTTATTTATTTATTTGACCCTCATTTTTGTCTGTTTAAGTTTATTCTTTATTTTATTTTATTTTATTTTATTTTATTTTTTGGCTACTTTCAATTGCCCCTCGGTGTGAATAAGTGTGGCAATAATACTAGCGCTGACTGTATGTGCTACACATGTACATGAAGCCAGCTACAAACGTCCGTCTATACACTGGATACAGTAAATGTATATATGTAGCGGATATACAGTAAATGTATCGTTGGCGGAGGAACGATAAATCCTGACACGAAAAGAAAAGTGACAGTGCTGCTCAAAACATATCAAGGACACTTTACTGTTAATTATAATGACACGTGATGTGATCATAATGATCACAGTCATAGAGTGAATCCTAATCTTCAAACAGAGAGAGGAAAGAGACAAAAACATTTACTCAGCGCTAAACTGTACAGAGAGGTTTGCAGGGACGGCCTCCGCTCTCAGAAGAGTCCCCTCTGGCTTTTAGTGCAGTGTGTGTGTGTGTGTGTGTGTGTGTGTGTATATATATGTCAGATCAGAGAGTGTGTTAGGGATAAGCATCTGTCAAACTCTGACACATCACACCACTGTTCTGCCAAAACAACTTAATCTCAGTGTCACATCAAACTAACTTTTAGTCTTATTCTATAATTTGCTTCTTACTTACAGCAACGGTTCAATCGATCGGCCAAGATGTGTTTGTGTTTGTCTGAATTTTTCTTCTTCAGGATGATGACACTGTACGGACAAGACAGTTTGATGAAGCAGAGTTATCGTTACCACCCCCTTAAACAGCACATCCTGAAGGGTTTTATTCTCATACCACAGCAATTTGATTACAATGTTTATTTATTAAAGAATGAAATCATACTTTTTTTTATCTATTTATAGTTACATTTAACATCTACGAACAAGTTAGTTCCTGTTCTTACTTATGTTATGACAGCTATAAACAGTTCCCTCACCAGCTTCTCTTTATTTCTCTTTATTATTATTGATGTTAATAAGGCAAAAAATAAATAAATAAATAAATAAATAAATACACAGCTTGTCATGTTACCAAGAAACTCTTCTGTCATGAAGACGTCGGAGAACTTAGCTATAACTTTACCTCTGACTGTTACGAAGAGCTGACACTGGAGACTCCTTCCATAAACGTTAAATAAACAATAAACATCTCCATACAGAAAACTTCATAATTACAATATAGCGTAATTATATATTACTATAGCAATGATATATTAAAACAGCACTACAATCAGAGCTGCTGCTATAGGAAATTAATAAACACCTTCTGACCAATCAGATTCAAGAATTCGGCAGCACTAAAAAACAAAACAAAAAAAACCACTAACCACTGTGCCATATAACCACTGTGGCTTTGAGTACATCCAATACGCTTGTCTCAGAGCTCCAGGGCAAAAATACCCAAGCAAAATGCAAACATCAAACATATTTTAGTTCAATGAGTATGCCTGAGTTTTAAAAAAAGAATTGAATTTGTCAAAAAAAAAATGTGTGTTTTCTTAAAATTCTATTTTGCTGTGGCTATAAACTCTGCTGTCAATCATGCTTGTGGTGAGAACTTCAGGAAGGTCTCAGACACCAAAATATTATTTTCAGGCTCATAACCTTCAGAACCTGTAATTGAAGCCAAAAGCTTTTCTACACCTAGGTTATTCAGTCCCAGTTTTTCACAACTCCTCATATTTCATGTTACTCTACATTTCTTGCGGCAAGTCAATTAGGGCATCTATTTTGTTCACATCAGAGGTCATTTTAAAACATTGGAATGGCAGCAGATTTATTTCAGCTTTAATTCACTACATCAGAACTCCAGTGGGTCAAACGTTTTTAAATGTCTTTAAACAGGCTGGAAATTGATGTAATAGCATTTAGAAGCTTCTGATTGGCCAATTGTCATAATTAGACATTAACTAGGAGTGCACCTGTGGCTATAAAGAGGTCTACTTTTACAGCCAGTGCCTTTTTACCCTTTTTGGACCTCCATAAATCCGGTTCCTCCTCAGGAGCAATTTCTGAAGATACCATGAGCATCTGTACAAACATCTGTACGCAAATCTAAAAATATGAGACCACACAGACACTGCATCGTTCAGGAATAGGCACAAATTAACTCGCAGAGATGAATGAACTTTGGTCTCAAAGGTTCAACTGAACCCCAAGACAACAAAGGACATGGTGAAGGATTTGGAGGTATCAAGTACCAAATATGTACATCCACCTTTAAGAGGGTCCTACATCACCATGGCCTGAAAGGCTGTCATGCATGGAAGAAACCCCTACACCAAGACCAGCATTAAAAAAAAAAGCCAGACTGAAGTTTGCAGCCTTTTGCGGGAGTGTTCTCTGGTCAGATGAAACAAAACATTGAACCGTTTGACCATAAAGATCAGCGTTATGTATGGAGGAAAAAGAACACCATCCTAACTGTGAAGCATGGGGGTGGCAGCATCATTTTATTGGGGCGTTTTGCTGGAAAAGGGCGTGGTGCACTTCAGAAAATAGATGGCATCACGAGGAAGGAATACTGTTTAGAAATACTGAAGCCAAACCTCATCAGCCAGAAAGTAAAAAATTGGTCACAACTGGGCTTTTGAGCAGGACAATGATCCCAGGCAAACCTCCAAAGTGTAACAAAATGGCTTAAAGACGACAAAGTGAAAATATTGGAGTGGCTATGACAAAGCCCTGACCTGAATCCCAAAGAAAATTTGTGGACTGAACTGAAAAAGTGTGTCTGAGCAAGAAGGCCCACAAACCTGACCGAGTTACACCAGTTCTGTCAGGAGGAACGGGCCAAATTTCTAGCAAAGTGTTATGAGAAGCTTGTGGAAGGCTATTAAAGGCAATTAAAAGGCAAAGCCACCAAATACTAACAAGGCGCATGTAAACTTTTGACACACTGAAAATCCCCAAAAAGGAGATAAGGGCTGAAATAATGAGTTATTTAAAATTGAAAATTTGAATGTCTTTAGTCTAGGTGTGTGTAAACTTATGGACTCAACTGTACACGTACATGAACTAGTGAGACTGGATCTAAATATGATGCCACTGTTTTTTCAGCACAGTACGTTTGCATTTGTTCTGCCATCTGTTTGAAAAGAGCGTACTGAAGAGCGTTTTCTATATTTACTCAGCTTCTGTTGCTACACTATTCACCATATATTCCTGTGGTCAGTTAAACAAGGTGTGTATAAATTATTTATGCCTACATTCATGCCTGTTCCTGGAAGCGCGTAAGTCTTTTCTTTTCTGCTAAGCACCATGGCAACACAACAGGAAGAGAGTGTGGTGGTGAGGAAGTAACATGGATGGCAACTGTAACCGTTATATAGAGGTGTGTTCAGTAAAAGACTAGCTCAGAGGTTCTGAACACTCATTTCAGTTGATTTTGTTTTTTGTTTCGGTTTTAAGACACAAAATGATACCGTTTATTCTCGACTATCTCTAAGAATATTCTCAGCTTTGTCACAGAAGAATCCAGGTAGTAACTGCTTACTTCGGTTCAGATGGCGGATATAGTAAATGTCAAGTGTAGTACACAAGGTTTCAAGAGAAACGGGAATTTTTGAGACGAATGGCCTTCATCATCAAAGTGAGATTTCAGCCTGAAACCCGCATCCTAACAAGCTCTTTGCATGCACAGTTGATGAAGGGCATACATCTGAAATATCCTGTTGCACTGGAAATCGTGTGTTTTTGTGCACCAAACTTACACTTATCCGCTGATAGGAAAGCTACGGTAATATAAATAACCACTCTTTACAGCCGTGGTGAGCAGAAAAGCATCTCAGAGCGCAAAACATTTTAAAACCTGAGGAAGATGAGCCACAACAGCAGAGGATTACATCCGGTTCCACTCCTGGCACACAGGAAGAGCAACCTGAGGCTATTTTTTATTTCTTTTCATATTTTTTTTAAAGATATTTTTTCACATGTAGTGTTATAGTAAGTTACTGTATTTTTGATCTACATTGTTCTGTAATATTTGGGATGTCATAATATACAGTAGGATTGAACATTATTTAAGTTTATATATTTTATTTATTTGTTTGTTTGTTTGTTTTAAAACATTTTCACCGTCATTTTTATTTGAGGCCCTGATTTTTTTTTCAGAGTTTTCAAAAATATTCAATAAAATCAGGAAATCCTCCGGCTGTATAGCCAGGTTCGAACAAATCAGAGAACAATTTCCTGTAAAGCATCATAACTGCTAGAGAGAGTGTTCAGTGTGATAGTCGCTCTACCATTCCACGATGCTCTGAACTGATCCATATGCCTTGTTTGTGTTTATACCACAGCGCTTATGGGTTCTCAATTCTGATTGGTCTTAAGGCATTGATTAATTTTCTATAACAGCAGCTCTTACGATAGTGCAGCTGCAAATCTCAGGCTATCTATCTATCTATCTATCTATCTATCTATCTATCTATCTATCTATCTATCTATCTATGTGTGATTTTGATATGGTGAGGTTTTCTGTAAGGAGATGTTTATTTTATAATATTTATATTGTCTTTGTAAGTGTCAGAAGTAAACCTGTAAAGTTTTACGACTCTGAGTTTACGTGTTGTGGTTTCTCAGTAACAAGACAAGTTTTTTTGTTTTTTTTTCTGGCAGGCTGGTGAGTGAACGACTGCTTATAGCTGCTATATTTTTAGTGAGAATAAGAACAAACATTTTTTCGCAGACGGTCCACAACATTAAACATAACTATAAACGGATAAATAGTACAATTGTCCAAAGTCGGTACTGATGTTCGGTTGTAACATGTTTATTTCCCACTGTGTACCATAGCACTGACCCCATCTATGGTGCACAGACATGATTACACTGAGTCTTTCCGAATACAGACTATAATGTGTTTTTTTTTTTTTGGTGTGTGTGTGTGTGTGTGTGTGTGTGTTTGTGTAGTAACTTAATTACACATTGTGGTGACTTGATTATATCTGACTATGCAAATAATTCAATTACAAATGCATCAGTAACACATCGGCTCAATGGGGTTGCCTGGGATACAAATAAGTTCACATTTACTATGAGGACATGACTGCGTTGTGTGTGTGTGTGTGTGTGTGTGTGTGTGTGTTTGTGTGTGTGTGTGTGTGTGTGTGTGTGTGTTTTGCAGGGGACAACTGCTTCCTGTGACAAAAGAAATCACATCAGTCTCTCAATTCCTCATCAATACGCCTACATTCAGTCTGGCAGAGGAGCAAAACAGCGAGCAAACTATGCCCACACACACACACACACACACATGCAAACGACACCACTATGTGTATATCCAGTCTGAATGAATTTCTAGACATTTTGAAAAAAAAGATCACCCAAATACATTTAGACACATAAAAATGGCTTGTGCGTGCATGTGTGTGTGTGTGTGTGTGTGTTGGCCAGGTTTTTTTTCTTTACAGAGGCCAAATATCCCCATAATGACAGAAATACATTGATAGTTGACATTAACTTTTGTGGGGAAATACACCACCACAATGGATTTGAAATAAAACAATGGGGATGTGATCGAAGTGTAGACTTTCGGCTTTATTTTAAGAGGTTCCACAAAAATATGGCATTTACCATTTAGGAATTACAGCCATTTTAAGCAAAGTACCTCCATTTTCAGGGGCTCAAAGGTATTTGGACAAAGTGACATAATTGTAAATATAACCGTAATTTTAATACTTGGATGAAAATCCTTTGCAGTCAATGACGGCCTGAAGTCTGGAGCCCATGTTCTCAAAACTCAAATTCTGAGTTTCCTCCCTGGAGATGCTTTGCCAGGCCTCACTGCAGCCACCTTCAGTCGCTGCTTGTTTGTGGGTCTTTCTGCCTTCAGTCTTGTCTTCAGTAAGTGAAAAGCAGCTCTATTGGGTTGAGATCAGGCGACTGACCTGGCCATTGAAGAATATTCCATTTCTTTGCCTTCAAAAAGTCTTGAGTTGCTTTCGCAGTATGTTTAGGGTCATTATCCACCTGCACTGTGAAGCGACGTCCTATCAGTTTTGTAGCATTTGGCTGAATGTGAGCAGAGAGTAGAGCCCTATACACCTCAGACTTCATCCTGCTACTTCTGTCAGCAGTCACATCATCAATAAACACCAGTGAGCCCGTTCCATTGGCAGCCG
>CM040992.1:4141006-4162057 GCA_022985145.1 Pangasius djambal
AAGGAAAGGATTCTGCAATCATCCACTTTAGTTGTCTTCCGTGGTCTTCCAGGCCTTTCGATGTTGTTGAGCTCACCAGTGCTTTCTTTCTTTTTAAGAATGTACCCAACTGTTGATTTGGCCACACCTAAGGTTTTTGCTATCTCTCTTATAGATTTATGTTGTTTTTTCAGCCTAATGATGGCCTCCTTCACTTGCATTGAGAACAACGGCCAAATGCCAACTCAATACCTGATATCAACTCCAGACCTTTTATCTGCTTCATTTCATTGTGGAGACTTTTGGGAACCCTGTATAATTATTCCGCTTGTTTTTAAATGCTTGTTCTATTGGCAGATCGTTTTGCTTCTTTCTAGAAGTAAATGCCTACAATTAGAAAATTCTGCCAATCCAAAAAAAAAATTGATATTAGTATAAAATGTAGAAATAGGTTTTATAATCATATATGTGGTAATATTTGGTTTATTGCAGCTTACAATAGGAACTTCTACATCAATTTGAGGATATTCAAGATGTAGCTGTGATGTTCTATAATACTTAAGAGGGATGTAAATGGATCACACAGAAAAAAAAAAAAAAAAGAATTAAATCCAGATCATTCCTGCTGTAATGTTACTCTGAGTAAAGGATCCGAGGTGTAGGTGATATAGTGTTGGCTATAGCTTAGTGACGTCATGTTTCCACTGTTGTGTGTATAAGGTGTGATGTGAGAAGCTCTGTGGTCAGCGTGGTGTTACTCGTCGACATGGTGATGTCCAACATGGAAACGTCATTGATACTCAAGCCAGGCTCGTGCAAGGTGATCTGCAAACACACACACGGTCAGACGCAATCAGCTTTCAGCATGCTTTCTCATGGAGCCCGGTTCCATTCAGAATGAGAAGAGGTAAAGATTATATTATGCAAGCTCCTCCACTGGGATTTCTCTTGTGTAATTATGCGATAGAGGCACAGTGGGGTTTTTTTTACACCAGCACTCGCTCTGACACTGAGCATGTCATTAACGTGTGCCTGAGCAAGCTTTCATGGTCTCATCTCACTAACGTACCTCTTACAGAGAGGATTTTCATCTCGTCAGTGGGTCGAGAGAGCAAGAAACGAATGAAACTCTCAGTAGGAACAGCAAAGTCGAATAAACTTTTAATACAAACCCTGAGCTCGAGGATAAAAGTGCTAATAAAACTTTATTAAACTTTCGAAACAAGTGGATAGTAGTGTTTTAGACTTGTTTGTGTAACCAGGTGGGTCTGTTTCTCATTAGGAAAAATAGAAAGTGTTGCCAGCACACAAACACACACACATGTAGAAATGCCCAAAGGAACAACACTCTGCTAATTTTAAGAACATTATTTTAAAACATTTTCCGGAAAATTGTGAGCTCGTAAAACAGCCCACCATCACACACAGACACAAAAAGAGTTTGATATAATGTTATTTTTTATTATAGTTGGTTAGATAAATGTATTCCTAGTTATCCTAGGTATCCTGGGTGTTAAGTAAGGAATAAAACACGTTGTGTGATGCTGTTATAGGAAAATAATCAACCACAGCATGGTGTGATGAAGCGGAGTTACAATTACCACTCTGAAATTTATTATTTTCCTATAACTGAAGTGTTTTATTTGCGAATAATTCCAATTTTTATTTATTAAAGACTGACATGTCATACTTTTTAATCATTTGTAGTTGCATTTAATGTTGTGGAACGTCTGCAAAACAAGATATTTTCAATTATCACTTATATTATAGCAGCTATAATTTTTTTCTATTTTTTCACTTTTTTTATTTTGGTGTTACAACAAAAAGAAAAAAGGCGGCTTGTCATGTGCCTCAGAAACCACAAAGTGTAAACTCCTGTCATGATGTCTGATGTCTGAAAACTTAAAGTTACAGCTTTACTTCTGACTGTTACAAAGTGCTGACACTGGAGACTCCTTCCATAAATGTTAAATAAACATCTCCTTACAGAAATCTTCCTCATATCAATGAGTACACATGTTTTTAAACATCCATCCTGCTGTACAAGTCCCTACTAAGTTGTTCCTATAGAAAAGACAACATATTAGAATATAATTCACCAGTACTGTAGGATAATGAATAATATTAGCTGAAATATGACTCCGGATGAACATCTCTAAAAAGATCAGGGGCCAGGTGAACATCCCTGGAAAGCGGGGGGACAAAGGGGACATCCCAAAAAGGTTAGGGGCAGGGCCAGGTGAACAGCTCTAGAAGGTTAGTGGCAGGGCCAGGTGAACAGCTTTAAAATGATCAGAGGCAGAGCCAGTGAACACCTCTAGAAAGATCAGGGGTGGGGCCAGGTGAACAATTCCAGAAGGCTAAAGTATGGGCCTAGGTGGGCAGCACCAGAAAGATGAGGGGCAAAGCAAGGTGAGCTTCCCTAGAAAGATCAGGGGCAGTTAACAGCTCTAGAAGGGTAAGAGGGTAGGGACATGTGAACAGATCTACAAGGGTAAGGGGGTAGGGCCAGGTGAACAGATCCACAAGGCTAAGGGGGAAGGACCAAGTGAACAGATGCACAAGGCTAAGGGGGTAGGGCCAGGTGAACAGGTCTAGAAGGCTAAGAGGGTAGGGCCAGGTGAACAGGTCTAGAAGGGTAAGAGGGTAGGGCCAGATGAACAGATCCACAAGGCTAAGGGGGTAGTGTCAGCTGAACAGGTCTAGAAGGCTAAGGGGGTAGGGCCACGTGAAGAGATCTAGAAAGGTAAGAAGGTAGGGCCAGATGAACAGCTCTAGAAGGCTAAGAGGGTAGGGCCAGGTGCACAGAACTAGAAGGCTAAGAGGGTAGGGCCAGGTGAACAGAACTAGAAGGGTAAGAGGGTAGGGCCAGATGAACAGATCCACAAGGCTAAGGGGGTAGGACCAGGTGAACAGATCCACAAGGCTAAGGGGGTAGGACCAGGTGAACAGATCCACAAGGCTAAGGGGGTAGGGCCAGGTGAACAGATCCACAAGGCTAAGGGGGTAGGGTCAGCTGAACAGGTCTAGAAGGCTAAGAGGGTAGGGCCACGTGAAGAGATCTAGAAAGGTAAGAAGGTAGGGCCAGGTGAACAGCTCTAGAAGGCTAAGGGGGTAGGGCCAGCTGAAGAGTTGGACAACTCAGGGGCCAAATGTCATATGAGAAGTGTACATGTAAAAATTTGTTACAAGTTACAGATTTATAAAATTCACTATAGATTTGTGAATGTTAAAATTAACATTCTCAGTGTTGTATTTGTCTGCGATTACTCCTGCCAGGAAATTAGCTTCATATATGGTATTCCACTGAAAATAAAAGCTACAAACTGGGTGACTTTCATCTGAAATATCAACCTCTTCCAGTGGTGACAGTGTTCACAACTCAATTAGTGTCTTTTCATCACTCCCCTTCTCCTGACTGCACAGAGGTAAGTCACACTCTCTCTGCCCCTGTGCTTTTCATTAGCTGCCTTTGTGTGCGGTTCTTGGTCTTCACACACACACACACTCACACACACAAACACGCACGTGCACACACATTGAAACAGAAACGAGCGTGACCTTCACCACTTCTCTCCTGAGCCTCAGCAAATCTGTCACACACAGCCTCACTTATTCACACTTTTTTATACAGTATACTTTTTTATGCATATACCCAAATATGCGTGTATATAATATAATATAATATAATACAATACGATATAATATAATATAATATAATAATTAGTTATTACAAATGAATCCTATGCAGCTACAAATCCTAATTTATGTTCAAATGATAAAAATCACATTTCGATCCATGCCACATTTAGGAATCGCTGCCAAACCACAAAAATAAACACAACGATTTTAAATAAAACATCTCAATATTTGTTACGTTTTATGGGGGCGGAGCCTCGTAGTCAGCTCCCATAACCAGATGGGTGGAGCTAAAACAAAACCATATGTACAACAAGTTGCAAGCTCCTAAACTGAGATGTAAAGTCTGAAATAAGTGCGTGCACAAAAAAGAGTTACAAAAATTTGTGTTACAACCTTTTTTGACTAATGAATAAAAAAAAGCAATGTAACATAAACACTGCCCCATATAGATGTTTCCTTTTAGTTGCTATATAATATGCTGTAAGATGAATAACTGAAGCTGAGAGATGAATGGGTTAAAGAGTCTTACCTTCTCTGCCCGGCTGAAAAAACAGCGATCCTCCACTGTACATTCATCACACACATACACACACAGAATCCTAACATACATATGCAATGCAGCACCATCAACAGTGACATTCTACCCATGCACACACACACACACACACACACACACACACACACACACACCGAGTTAGACCATGTACTATGTTTTTCCACCGTGGTGGGTTCGCCCTACTCTAATTTCAGTTCTTTATGTTTATTAATATCTATGTTTAATATCGGTTGGGAACTTCTTTCATTTTTCTGAGCTATGAGTTTCTGAGTTATTTATAAACCAGTTTGTGCTCGTCGGCATCACGACCAGTACAGAGCACCATCCCATCGTCTTCCCTTTAATATCTCTCTTTCTGTTTGTTTCTTTCTCTCACATAAACACACACACTCATACACATAAACATAGCAGCTCGTTATTGCCGTTCACATGAAGCATCTGTTTATTTTAATACGTTATCATTTACATCTCATTCACATGGCCTTGTATGGAAGACACTCCACATCTAAGAAAATGTGTTATTTAACAAAGGAAAATGTGTATAGTTATTAATATGGTGACGTTTTCTGTGAGGAGATGCTTGGTTAGCATTTATGGAAGGAGTCTCCAGTGTCAGTGCTTTGTCATGGGATCTGTAACATGACAAATTGCATTTTTCTTCTTCTTTTTTTTTAAAATTAATTAATATCAAGAGAGGAAAAAGGGAAAGACTGTTTATAGCTACTATAGCATAAGTTAGAACAATAACTAACTTCCCGTACATTTCACTACATTAAACATAACTATAAAAGGGATAAAATGTATCATGTGTCATTCTTTAATCAATAAAAATTAATTGTTGCAAAATTTGCTGTGATATAACAGGAATAACACTTTTCAGGACATGCTGTTATAGGAAAATCATCAACTTCTGGGTGGTAACAGTAGCTCTGCCTCATCACACCACCCCATTCCTGATTATTTTCCTATAACTATTACATAATGTGACCATTTTTGTTAGGAACTGTGACGACAAACACACTATACACACTGCAATACATTTCTGCACTGTATATAGTATGCAAAAGGCCTACATATAACCCAGAGTTATTTTAGATCCATTTGAATCAGTGTGTGCTTGCGATAAGACAACACTGTGTCCCAATCTACAACTCTCTCTGTGTTGCACATTCACATTCACATTCACACATTGCTCCGGTGAGAAGAACAAATCACCGCCGCAAGGATTACGGGAACACATCCCATCACGCCAGCAGATATTGGACAGCAAACCCCGGCTTTCTCAGCAATAAGAAACCACTGATAGAGGATCATATGCGACTGATTTAGAGATACAGTGCAGAGTTACGATCAAAGCGTCTGTCCTGACTTACCTTTGTTATATAATAAAAAGACTTACGTCAAAGATTTATTTGCTTCCAGAGAGCCAGATTTAGATACATTTCTCTGACTTTATGCGGAGGCTTTACACACAGGATGGGAACATTATTGTGTAGTTTTAGGGTGAAGTGGTGTGCAGTGTAATGCTAATCCAGCTATGGAGTTATATTTCTGCCAAAAATAATTATGATCAGATTTGTAAATCTGCAGCTGTGACTGTAATTGTCATGGATCTGTCTGCACCCAGATTTCTAACACCTACATCTTACTGTCAGTGATAATTATTAGATTAGATTAGATTAGATTCAACTTTACTGTCATTGTTCAAAGTTAGCAGTTAGCATCTAACCAGAAGTGCATAAGTGGCATATTTACAATAAATTACAAATAAGGATATACAGCTATGAGGGTGATATGTACAGGGGAATGGATGACTTATGTACAGGAGGTGCAGTAGGTATTATTATGTATGGAATAAAACACGATGGAGGCATGCTGTTTTAGGAAAATAAGCAGTGACATGGTGCTGTGATGAAAATGCGAAGTGTTTCATTCCTCTTACACCACAGAATTTGCCAGCACTAACAATTAAAGTATGACACGTTGTACTTTTTATCTGTTACTTTTAACTATTTAATGTTGTGGAATGTCCACGAATCGAGTTAGTTCCTGTTATCACTTATGTTACAGCAGCTATAAACAGTCATTTCTTCACCAGCCTTGAAGTTAATAAGGGAAAACTCCTTCCAATAGTCAATATGTTTCCTTTCTTACTAGTGCTAATAATACTAGTTAATAATACTAGTTAAAAATAATAAGTTTAGTCTCAGAACAAGCGTACAAACCTGTGTTTAGATTGGCCCGTCGTCAGTCTTTTTAAATCGTTATGAGAAGTTGCATGTTTATGGAGTTGTAACTTGGCTTTCAAGCAGCAGAATGTCGGAGTGCACTTGAAAGTGATGTCACGACGGTCTTTGCTAAAGCTTCTAGTTCTAGTTCTAGTTGAACCACTATAAGTTCAGGGGCGGAGCTTTGTGTACATGGGTGGAAATGGGGGAGGGAATAATGAGTCAAAAAAAAAATCATTCAAATCTTATTCAACTCCGCCCATTTAACTATTAAAGACCTTTTATCACAAATCTTTCCTAACACACCTTTAAATAAACGTCTCCTTACGGAAAACGTCACACTTCCAGTCAAAAGTTTGTACACACCTCCTCATCGAAGGTCCTCATTTTTACTATGTATGAATAGTAATGAAGAACACATATGGAATTATGAAGTGACCAAGAAAAGTGCTACATGAAAATTATTTAATATTCGAAATTTTTAACTTTAAATTTTTGAAACTTTGCACACTCCTGACCTTCTGGATCTTCTCAACCAGCCTTGTGAGGAGCTTCATCTAGGAAGGTTTTCTTAAAATTTCCCAAACACACCGATCTCCTCACTGGAGATGAAAATGAAAATGACATTGCGATAATAAACAATACGTTTTGATTCAGAAAAAAAATGTACGCATGGACATTAACTTCACTATTTACATATTAGAAATAACTTCAAACCAAAATGTCTTTTGGGTCATGATAAATACCTGTTCTTTTTAGTGTGCACAAGATTTACTGGTGAAGTAATAATAATAGTTGGGAGAAAATGTGATGCTGTTCATACGTTCCACCCTGTGTAGAGTAAAGAGACCCGTTATTCTGCTCAAATCACTGATTTCAGGTTCAGATCCCATGCTGACGTGTGTAACACACTCAGGGTGGTGCCTAATTTATATTTTGGGTTTAACGTGTTGGCCAGGGCATGAATTAGAGCTCAAGGTGTCATTTTAATATTGAGTGTGTATACAGGAAAAGCAAGCTTTGCAAAAAAAAAAAAAAAAGGCTTCAAAAGCAACATGTGTTTAGATATAAATGCTAAAACTTTGTGCTTCTTTGTGAAAAATAAACGAAGATTTAAAGATTCACAGATTTGCTTTGGTATACGCAGGTGAAGGTTAGGGATTGGTTTTCTGACACATTACTACAATAATTCATATTTAAACCGCCGATCACCCTGCCACCTTGTTAAGCACTAAGCGGCGACAAATGACGAATTGTCCTTCGTGTGTGTCTAGCTCGCTCCAGCCTCCTCTATCCCAGGGTGTGCCTGCGATTTAATTTAAAGCCATCAAACCCAAGGGCGTCGTCTCATCAGTCACTGTCATAGGTCAAACGTCCAATCAGTGAGACCTTGCTCACGTCGTGTCCAACCGGATTAATTTGTAGCGCGTGCTTCTTACAGTGAAATTCATCTCACTCAACGGCACCACAAAGCAACATGTCGATCTCAGTACTCTGGGCCAACACAGTGGGCTATCGTAGAGTTCAGTGTAAAAGTTTGCATCCCCCCCCCCATGTGTTATCCCTAGTCCTATCCCTACCTTACAATTGACTGACAGGTCAATAATCCACAATATCAGGCAAAATCAACAGTAAAGTAGTTTGTCATGACCACATCAGGAAAAAAAACAGGTTTTATAATATAAATTATTTGAAAATGTTCATATCACATTCAGAAAAGGAAACCTCTGTGAAACCTGACACACTAATGACATGTAGCTGTGTAAATGTGATATTTTTATACCATAGCATGGCTAAATTCTCATTTCTGATTGGTCAGAGGGTGTCGATTAATTTTCTATAACAGCAGCTCTGACAGAAGTGCAGCTGCAAATCACAGGTTTATATTAACGTTCTATAGTAACAACTTTCGCAGGGACTTGAACGGCAGACGCTCCACATAAAGGAATTAAAAAATATATATAATTGTTGATATGGTGCATTTTTCTGTATAACATTAACGTAAGGAGTCTCCAGTGTCAGCGCTTCGTAAGAGTCAGTAAGTTTTCAGACACAGGAAAGTCTGCAGTTTTTTTGTCTGATTAACTTCGAGAGAGAGAAAAAATAGAGGCTGGCGAGGGAATAACTGTTTATAGCTGCTATAACGTAAGCGAGGACTTGTTTTGCGGATGTTCCACAACATTAAATGTAACTGCAAATGGATACGACGTGTAATTTGTCATTGTTTAATCAATAAATGGCAGAATTATTGTGGTATAAGTGGAATAAAACACTGCTGTTATAGTGAACTAATGAACTTCACACTGGTTAGAGTAACTCTGCTTCATCACACCACCCCATGTCTGATTATTTTCCTATAACAGCACAATACAAAGAGTTTTATTCCTTACTTGTATTTTTCCTTATGATCTACGGGTATGCAAACTTCTGCGCTCAACTGTCAGCCAACCTTTTCTTCCCAGCTAAACCGGTGAGCGCTTTTCTTTCAAGGATATGAATAAAGAAAAGAAAAAGAAATGAACATTTTGCCATCGAGATTTGATGGATTGTTCAGACCGAGCAATTGTTAACGCTTAATGGGTCTTCAAGAATCATTTCCACGGGGGGACACTTGAATGTTTATACGCTGGAATTATGAGGGGAGTGTAAGTGAGTTACTGACTCTGCCATTCGTGGAGCGATAAGGTGGTGCGCGTAAACCGAAGCGAGCGAGAGAGCTGGCACAGGAGGCACGGCCGTCCTGCAGAGAAGACTTGCCACTGCTTCTTCCTCTGACCTTTCCCTTAATCCCTCCTCCATCCTTCTATCGCTCCATCTCTCTTCCTCCACTGTTAGCCACCTCTTGCCGGTCCCCCAGCCAATCCACTGTGTCAAACTGTTTGAAGTCGGACATCAGAGGCCATGAAAGCACTGTCTCATCCTGCATTGTTCATTTATTCATCCGTTCCTGTTTCATTATGCATTTCATCGCGCGTTTGTTGAACCCACTGTCCAAACACTTAGCAGTGAAAACCTGTGATCACGCAGGCCAACACACACATATACACCCTCTTATACACACACACAAACACAGATCTCCTAATTCCTCTGGGAAAGCCTCAGGAGTCCAGGTCCTAGTCTTATATCTTATCTCTCCTATCTCTTTACAGATTATCACTTTTTTTTAATAAATAATAAAACCCCATTGTGGCCCCAGTGTGGCTTTTAATGAATGAGTTGCAGCACTATATCTTACTAGGAAGCATAAATAAAATGGAGAATAGAAAGGGAAAACACCACTACGTCATATATAATGCATGGAATCTTTTAGGATCTAGCATCATTAGCATGACGCAAATGACAGAATGCAGGTTTGCTATTAGCCACATTAGCATGTTTGGGTGAAATATCCCTTTAAGGCCACCCAGACTTCAGAACCTGCTGAAGCTCATCTGTTTCATAATTCTTTCTGTTTTTATTGCTCCTTTCCTTTCCATTAAGACTGGTTCAAAATATTTAGATTCACTAAATATTTAGTTGTGATGTTTCCACAGGATGCGCTCTAGTCAGAGAGTGGAAAGACTTGCAGAAATAGTGGAATTTCCGTCTGCTAAGGCCACGTTATCTTTTAGACGGCAGGAATTTAGACCCTAGAAGTGAGCCGCTGATATGAAAATAGTATGTCCTGGCCAACAATGATACGCTGTGATGTCCGAGGGTTAAAGTTTTTTTTTTTTTTTAAAGTTGCCAAAACTTTGTGAAAATCCAGTGTTTGTGTTTTTACGTGGAGTTCTCATCATTAGTATCATAGAAATGTAATTAAAACATTTTTTATATTTCTGTTTCTGTCTTAAGGGTTTTATTTTGCTAAATACAGTTATATTTTCATTGATCCTTGTTTTTCAAACAAAGATTAAATGACACAGGAGCGATTTTATACTAGTAAAATGAACCCTAGCATCTTCTTACCTCTTTAAAGAAGCTCTCGACTCTTTAATCGAGGATCTGATTAGCAAGTTTTGTCAATATTTTCAATATTTGTCAATATTATTAGCTAGCTAGCAACTGAAGAATTAGGAGAGCTGTTAGCTAGCTAGCTAACTTACTTTGTTACCCAGTGTCTAAACAATTAGCTGTGAAAACAATCACGCAGGCCAACACACACATTCCTCAATTGTTAGTTATCATCAAGCTATGTAACAGTGATGATAAAATTTGCTATCTGATCCTCATTTAAACAGAATTAAGAACGAAGTGAGAGCATGTCTGAAGAGGGAAGAGGCTGCTAGCGTTCTTTTTTGCTAATATAAAGGCTTTACTCTGTCATGTATCATTTCCAGAAAATTTAAGTCACAGTTAAGTCAATATTTTGGCATAAAAGCTTCGACACAAAAGCTGACAAACAAGAAATACTAAAAACCTAATTGTAATTAGCTAAATGAAGCCTTTAGGACAGAAACAGAAATATTGAAGCTAGCTAGATTGCTAGCTAACTAGGCCTATTTTATGAATATACAGTATGTTTGATTTAGCTCACAAACTCAGTCTAATTTAATCTGGCTCTGCAAAGTAGGCTAGCTTGCTATATAGCTAGCATTAGTGTACCTAGCTAGCAAACTATAAGCAACAAAATTCTATGAAATGATTTTGCATAATGTTTTAACTGGAAAAAATAAAAACAACAACACAACAGCAATAGTCTAGACTACATAAAATTGAAAGGGAATGAAATAGGCCTACTGTGTGAAAACATTTTTGATGACAATTTCTTCTGGATATGTAAAGTAGGCTAGTGAGGTATGTTGCAAGCATTCTGACAAACAGGTTGCTAGCTGGTGTACCATACTAGTAATCTTTATGCAACAGAATGCAGTGGAATTATTTTGGCCTACTTTATGAAAACATGTTTTATTTAGCTGTCAATGTCAGTGGTGACAATTTCATGTGGATATTCAAAGAGCAGGCTAGCTTGCTATATAGCTAGCATTCTGTGAAATAAGTTGCTAGTTAGTGTACATATCTTACAAACTATAAGCAGTAGAATGCATTGGAATTATTTTGGATAATGTTTCAGCTAGAAAAAAAAAAAAAAAACACGCAACGGCAACAATCTAGACTGCGTAAGATTTAAGGTATCACTAAATTAGGTAACAAGTTGAAATCCAGGCTGGATAGATGCAACTTTATTGTCATTGCACAGTATAGGTACTCACCAACGAAATCTACCAGATGTGCAAATAGTAGCATTGTATGTACAAATTAAAAAAGTGCAGGTTGAATATTTAAATATATGTACAGTAAATAAATAAGAAGCCTATAGTCAGTGAATATGTGCAGTAGCTATTGAGTAGATAACAGTATGAATGGTAAAATACAATATGTTATAATAGAAAAACTATAATAGGTATTAAAATATAATATATTCAAGTATTAGTCATGAATATATGTAAGAGATATTGTCTGTACATTGCATATATAATAGTACCCAGATTATCCATAGATAACATACAATGTATAAACAGATAATATACAGATATATAATGATGGATAATATACAGTGAATATACAGATATATACTATAAATCTACAGTTATATAGAGATAATACAGGATATACAGTATAGAATAGAGCTGCAGGATCAGTGGCCTAACGGTGTAGTGTAGAGTTCAGCAGGCTAATGGTTGTGGGTAAGAAGCGGATGAGAGGGTTTATAGCTATAAACAGTGTTGACAACTACAGTATATACAACCAAACTGCTAGCATTCTGCCAAATAGGTTGTTAGCTAGTGTACCTATTTAGCAGAGCCAACAAAAGCTGGCGGGCTCAAATAATCATAGAAGGATAGAAAGCTATGATGTAGCAGTTTATAGACTGTCTATGAAATATTTAAATGGATTTTACAAAGACTGTATTAGAAATTGCCTGGTGATGTCACTTTTCACCCCATGCTCGAGTGGAGACTGGTTCCCCCTCCTCTTCCTCTTCCTCTTCCTCCTCCTCTTTCCACTCCTCCCTGATATTGATGTGGCCCGTCATAAAGGGACCGTTATTCACTTCTGTTTATAACCCTGTCTCTTCATCACTTGTCTGCTTCCAGACCCTCTGGCCTTTTTAGTTTGTGTTTTTTTTTTTTTTTTTTTTTTGCAGAGGTCAATGAGAATTATGAGATTAAAGGGAAGATAGGGGTTGAATAGAGAAAAGGAGATGAAAGGACAGTGGGGAATAATTAAGACAAGAAAGGAAAGTCAAGGCGATTGGAGCAGAAAGAGTAGCTCAATAATATTTTTCTAATATAAAGCATAGAAGCTATATGATGTTTTAATAAATCTCATTGTACCTTAAAAGACGTGAAGTCAAGGAGAACCTCACTCGGTAAGTCAATATGTTTTCAGAAGTAACAGTTCTACTTGAGTGGAAATTTTTCAGTACTCTTTCCATCATTCGTCTGACCACATCCTCGGGTTACTCACCAGCCTCATCCATTATTTGTAGACTTGTCCATAATGGATGAACAGGTACAATGCGCACTGCTCCAGAAGCCCCCTTCAGCCCTGCCTCCCGACTCTTTCTGCCCGTAGAAAGACACGACAGTCCCACTACACACCCTGTAATGGCCGTTTGAAGAACTGTTCCACAATCGTAGGATCAAATGTCTGGCCTCGGGTTAGCAGTGAATGCACATGACTTCTAATGTAGTGTAACTATTTCCTGTTTGTTTCCTCTGAGTTAGTCATAACTACATCTAGATTTCTCCTATTGTGAGTTTTTGCTCTGTGACCTGACATAACCAGCCATCTGGGAAAATTAAGACCGTGTATGTTTCTTTTTTCTTTTTTTTTTTTTAAAGAGTTACAGTAGAATTAGTCATGCATGACTGTCGAGGCTGAATACGAATCACACAATGGCTGGGATATTTGTGTCAAATTACACATAGTTTTCCTGAACTGAAATTGGTGTCTTATTTGCACATATCACAATCACGAGTAACGTTATAGCAGTTTATATTCTAGTTATCCCCAAAAGTGAAAAAGGGAAAATCACATTTTAAAGATGCCACTCCTACTTCTATATTTGAAACCTAATCTACTAATGGAAAACATTACTGCCAAATTGTTTACAACAGGAAATGAGTTCTCACATTGATTATCAGCATCATCTACATCAGTCTCATCACCTGAGGTAAAAGTGACTCATAGTATTTAAACACGAGCCTCATTGTCGTCTCACGCTAACATCAGTGGGAAAATAATCACTGATTCATCCTATCACTTTCAATACAACTGTTCTGTTGGATCAACTTCTTAAAATCTGTTTATTCGGTCATTTAAATATTTTAAAACATTGTGCGCTGCCATCTCAATATAACACCTAATACATAATCTTCTCTGATTTGATGATGATGATGATGATGATGTGATGGGCAGCCATTTTTTGTTGAGCTGGTTCTTTACATGATGTGCTTTTTGCAGGAAGATGCCAAGGCAAGGTTAGAAAGTAGCCTAAATAATCTTCACTTCAAATATATCACTGTCGAATATAGTTATCTCTTCTTGGAAGAGATATGTCAGTGTATATTATTGGCAGAAAAACTCAGGTTCGGTCAAATATTTAATCATTTTTTGGTTTGTTTTTCAGATGCAACAATTCAGCAATATCTATTTACTCAGATTTCCACACGTTTCCAGATCACATGCACTAGTCGATTAATACATTCCCTAGTTGCCGCTGTGCTAATGTCAACTACTCAAGTGGTGGAAAATACAGTAAGGCAGATGGTAAAGAAAGCAGCTAAACATACTTTGTTTGTTTCAGATGAGAGGAAGCCAAATCTACATGTGAATGCATATTGTGTAAGACATGAGCTTCCATGCTGCGCACTCTCAGTTCCAGAAGGATCTACGATTACAGCCGAGCCACCAGCTCATCCACACGAGTGCATTTTAAGAATCGGTGTGTCCTTAAATTGTGTAAGATGATTTTTTGATGACACATTTTGCATATTTATTAGACTGATTTGTTTATATTCATCAACAACAGCGTAGCCTAAAAAGCACTGAAGCTGGAAATGTAATGTGTAGCTGCTTAATGGCTCCCTGCCGTTGTTTATTAGCATTTAACAGCAATAAAATAGTCTAAAAATATTATTATTTTTTAATAAATAACTAATAATGAATTAGTTTTTACTTTAACTATGAAAAAGACAACTGGTCGCCTTTTTTTTTTTTGTTTATTATTACTGGTCGACTAGTAAAAATGAATAGTCATGCAACCTCTAATATACACACACTCATTGTTACAGTATGCTATAAACCAAATGAGGCATGAATAAGTTTAGACATTTTCAAGCGGTCGTCTTTAAAAAAAAAAAAATGACCGAGAAGAGAAGAGAAGAGACCCGCTCTTGAGAATGGTAACTGTCAGGCGTCCAGTGACACCAACTAAATATAGTCATGCATTTCTTTACAGTCAAATCCTTCAGCTGATGATGATGAGCAGCTCCCAAGGCACCTCCAAACTTCCATCATCATTCCTGCCCTTATTTAGCAAAGATTATTTTCTCAGCCAGGGCTCTGGGGAGTGTAGTTTCTGCCACCTCTTCACAACATTTGACAGCTCTGAGGTCCTTGTTTGACAGCAGGAGGCAAACAGTCGTTAGATTCCAGCCAAACTGCGTCACGGGGACAGACGTTTAACGAACCAGATCCTGGAACTGGCATTTCAACGTGGCCCAGCTTGGAACATTTACACTTACTGGTGCTACTAACAACACTTTTTTTTTTTCCTGCAGTCTGGAACACTGATTTAGGAGGAGGTACACTGGTACAGATGAGCTATGGTAACTTGTCAGTGTAATATATGTAGTCTCAGATACTGGGATTCATGGGCTAGCCTACACTTCAAGACCAAGGGTGCTTTCACATATGCAGCATCAAGTATGTAATCACACTCGGGACTAAAACAACCAGTCCAAGACTGTCTGAGAGAGGTCGTCTCAGTCTACTTTGATTGCAGGAATAAATGGATTTGGCTCTGAATCCACTCAACTACATGAAGTGAACCAAACAGTCCATGTGTATAACCAAATCAAATAGCAAACAAGCCAAAAGAATCAGTTTCTCACTGATTCAGACTCGCCAGTAGCTGTGAAAGCACAGTAAGACACATATAAAGCTAATTCCTCATCATGAGATAAATGAAATGAAACAGTGAAATGAAAGTCCATGCATTCTCATATTTTCTTCCTTCAGATCATGTGAATCTTCCTGGCGTGAACCCAACACCTCCTGACATTTGTCCTGAATGAAAGGAAGCACAGAAATAAACAGAGTTTTGGCAATCCCAGCTTTCTTTATCTTCCCTCCCAGCTTAATCCATCACTCGCCATCAAAGACGGGAAAAAAACTATGTTTGAAAGCCGCACTGATGAAGAGACATGAGTGGAAAAAAAAAGACAACTGCTAAAAATGATTGTAGCTTCATCATAGTTCAGGGGACAGGTGACAGTGAAAATCATTTCCATTGCGTACAAAATGTTTGACCTGCTTTAGCTCTCGGGGTATGTGACGCAATTTCAGCTTTCCCTAGGCCTCGCTAAACATAGAGTCACCTATCTTTAGGCTTTCACACTTACTGCAGATTTGCTTGCTGCTGTACCACAGTGAAGCATCCAGACAGATACTACGCTCTAAATAGTGTTTTGATTAATGGATATACTTCGAGAAGAGCATGTATGATGTAGTCTGAGCTAATGTGTGAGTACGAAGCCCATTTCACCCTGAACAACATGAACAATATGTGATCGCATGAAAAATAGAAACTGTATGCCCTACATGTGAAAAATGAATATGTGAGAAAATGCACTACATGTGTAAATTACACATACACATGATATGATGATTCTTCTGACTATTCTGTAAGTGTAGCATGTGGCAGTCTCGTGTACACCTCTTCATAGACACATTTCATTTTACTTATTTGCTAAAATGTCTTTCGAAGCCTCGGTTCACTAAATTACATCAACGGATCAGTTTTTGTTTCTTCTACACTGATAATATAATGTTAGAGGTGATTGGATCGGACTTCCTCAGTCTCGGGTGTGTGTAAGGTGTAATGTCTAACATAATAATAACATCTTTATTGTTTCTTTATTTTTCTAATTCTCAATCCAGAGGTTTTCAATGGGAACAAATAAAGTCTCAGAGAGAGTGTTTGCTTGAGGTTTGAGGATCATGTGGTGTGTTATATATATATTCGGCCATTTGCTCAGTAGGCCAACTCATTTGCTCAATTTCTTCCACAAAAATCAACATTGACTATCTCAAGGCCTGAATATTTTTTTCACGGATAATTATAAAATTATGAATTAACTGTAGCGGTTGTGCTGGATCAAGTGCTATTTTGTAAGCTACCAAATAATAAGTGTGGAAGCCATATTGTTAAATTAAACTAAATTTGCAGTGATTAGTGTTTAGTAGTCATTACAGTAGATTTAGTAGATTAGTAGATTAGTAGTCATTACAACTAAGACTATTCATGCAGCAGTATATAGACTCCTATCAGATGTTAATTTCAATGTTTGCCAATATTAGTCCTTTTTTCATTTTTAAATTGTCTCTTGCTTTTATGTTACATCATGTTTCATTTGACAGCAAAGAAAGAAGCTGCTTTTTCAGTCCTCATTTTCTATTCCTAATTTTTTTCAGGTTTAAAGGAAAGTGCTAGTGTTCAAGGCCTGTGGTCTAGATGTTACTGAAAAACCACGTCTGTTCTAGAAAGATCTGGCAACCTCAGAGGCATGATCTACGCACAGGTAATTTTTATGGTCTGCATGAAGCACTCAGAAAATCAACTTAAGCAGTTGCATAACCCAACTCTGAATACGAGGAACTTTCCCAACGTAAATATTGATGTACCTTTTGGACCCCGAATACAGCCCAATGTGAATGTTTTTCATTTTGCTTTTTTGTTCTGTTAGTTAGAAGCAGGAAAATGTTGCACTTGACATGGTTGTGGTTGAACTTCAGCCCAGCATTATTTCCCAATTCACTTTCCATGCCGTCTGTCTTTCTTCTATTTTTGTGGGCTGTTAACTACATGCCCACTTAGTGTTGCACTCATCCTCATGTAGCTATAAGTGCTGTGGTCTGTAAAACCCAGACAAGCCACATTATGGTCAAGAAGATGGGCAGTAAGTCCTGGGTAAAATGCATACAGGTAGGTAGATCTGACTGTTGTGTGTGTGGGAGAGTTTCCATGTCTCTGTCTTTTCTTTGTTTATATAGATACAGCCTGAGATTCAAATGGCGTGTTTGTGTTACATGAAAAATCAACCCACTGCATTTTTTATATTGATATCTGTTACTATAGCTGCTCCATTGGACATAGGTTACCTTTTGATGCACACAATTTGTCTACCATTTGATGATCCCCCTGGGTCAGTATTTGATAGAACCATTTAGGGCTGCAATTACAGCTGCAAGTCTTCTGGGATATGTCTCTCTATGTCTCTATCAGCTTTGTACATCTGGATCCTGATATTTTTGCCCATTCTTCTTGGCAAAATTCCTATAGCTCTGTCAGATTGGACGGAGACTCTTGTTGGTGAGAAGCAATTTTTAAGTCTTGCCACAGATTCCCAATCAGATGGAGGTCTGGGTTTGGACTGGACCATTCTAACACGTTCATGTTCTTGGTTTTGAACCACCCCAGTGTAGCTTTGGGAGTATGCTTGGGGTTGTTGCCTTTTTTGGAAGGTGAACCTCTCTTGCAACCTGAAGCAAGTTTTCTTCTAGGATTGCCCTGTATTTGGTTCCATCCATCATTCCCTCAATTCTGACCACTTTCTCAGTCCCTGCTTATGAAAAGCATTCTCACAGCGTGGTGCTACCACCACCATGCTTCACTGTGGGAATGGTGATGAGCGGTGTTGGCTTTCCTCCAAACGTAGCACTTTGTGCCGAGGCCAAATAGTTCAGAGAACCATTTTCCACACATTTGCTAAATCTCTAAATAGGATTTCAAATACCATTCTTTTCCTCGCCACTATTCCATAAAGCCTGGGTTATGGTTGTCCAGTGTCCAGGCTATGGTTGTGAATAGCTTCTCCTATCTGAGCAGATCTGTCCATTTCTATCAAAGTTACCTTTGGTCTCTTGCTTACTTCGGTGGACGGCCTCTTTTAGGCAGAGGTGCGGTTGTGCCATATCCTCCTTTTTTTTTTCCAAAGAATTTAATGGATTTAAACAAAACAAATTTGTTTTGTTAGCTCCTTGGTCTTCATGATGCTGTTTGTTTTGGCATGTTCTCTAACACACCTTGTGTTCTTCCAGGATCAGGTGTATTTATATTGAGATCACGTGATACTTTACTTACACACAGGTTGACTCCATTAAGCTAATTATGTGACTTCTGATGAAAACTGGTTGCACCAGAACTTTTTTCCACCATGGCATATAATCTCAACTAAGTCAATTTCAGTACTGGATTGGAACATTACAAAATGCGGAAAAGTTCAGTGAGGGTTAATACTTATGCAAGGCACTGTATATTATTTGGTTTGGTAAAATTTAAGAATATTTTTTACAGCAGACTTGTTAAGAGGACTGCTCTTAGCCTTCAGTAGGTTTCTCTAATTTCCACTTGGGATGTGTGCTCTTTAAAAAGTAGGCTAGCCTGTTTTTAAAGATTTTGTCACCTATTTAAAAAGTATGAGGTGACATGTTGGATATTTTTTTAATAAGGGGTGGCCACAAATTATTATATTGAGACCATAAATTAAGTATCTCAACAGAATAATCTGTGGCCATGAGATACCAAAGTCTTGGCCACAAAGTGTGTAACTCGAGCTCACAACTTAATATGCTGTGGGAACGTCATACTTAATATGTGGCCACCAGAATTCACTTAATTTGACATGGGCTAATGGTATATCCATGTCGCAACTTCAGTGAAAGTGTAATATTATCATATATTATATGTAATATGTAATATTATCGTCTCCATGCCACAATGGTTTAGTCCAATTGCTTTCTCTGTGTCTCACTCATTTTAAAGTCAATAGTTACCATACGTTAAGTATTTTGTGACCGCAATGTAGATTTTGAAAAAATTGGCCTTGATGTATAAATCCATGGCCACACGGTATATAAGGACTAAAACATTTGAGGGCATGCTGTTATAGAGAAATAATCAATGATGGGGTTGTGTGATGCTTGTTATGTTACTGAGAAGCATTACAAAGTAATAATATTACAAAGACACTGGGGTCTCCTTACAGGAAAACAGTTATACACTTTTCTGTGTTAAATAACAGCAAGCATTTTTGTCCATTCATTATTAATTATTAATTATTATTACTATTCATTCAGTCTGATTTTCACCGTATCACTGTAAATATCAATTATTAAAATCTCACATTTCTGTGTCATGCACAAGAGGATGGGTTTATTTTTTCCCTTGGCTCAGTGTTTAATGCTCCAAACTACTCTTTGAAAGGCTCAAATCCCAGCCATGTTGTTCTCTTGAGCAAAGCCCTTATCCCTCTCTGCCCCAGGGGTGCTGTATCATGGCTGACCCAGCGCTCCGACCCCTGCTTCTTAACGCTGAAAAGAATTTCATTGCGCTGTACACATGAGGCTGTCTGGCTGAGTCTGGGTCCTCTTAAGGTTTCTTCCTCGTGTCTTCTCAGGGAGGTTTTCCTCACCACTGTCGCCACTGGCTTGCTCATTAGGGATCTAAATCTACATCCAGATTTCCGTAAAGCTGCTTTGGGACAATGTCAATTGTTAAAAGAGCTATACAAAAATGAATTGAATTTTTCCAAAATCAGGAAATGGGCACCTACTACAGTGGTTCCTCTTCCTCTCTGTACTCGGTGAACCAGTGTGAGGTATTCGAGGTATGAGAATGGGAAGAGAGAAGGCTAAAGTGCATGCCTACTACTGTGGTAAATTTATATAGTACAATTTTTGCACAACTGCTTATTGTTGCTACACACTGGGTAAAGTTTCTCAGTAAATGAAGCTCAGGGCTTTTGCCTAAGGCTTTGATTTTGTGAATACAAGGACATATGACTATATCAGGACAAACACTACAGAGCTTTTCTATACACTATACCATTCTATATACTATACTACTCTATACTATACACTATACTATACTGTACACTATACCAGCCTATACACTATACTATACTGTGCACTATACCAGTCTATACACTATACTATACTGTGCACTATACCAGTCTATACACTATACTATACTGTGCACTATACCAGTCTATACACTATACTATACTGTGCACTATACCAGTCTATACACTATACTATACCAGCCTATACACTATACTATACTGTGCACTATACCAGCCTATACACTATACTATACTGTGCACTATACCAGTCTATACACTATACTATACTGTGCACTATACCAGTCTATACACTATACTATACTGTGCACTATACCAGCCTATACACTATACTATACTGTGCACTATACCAGTCTATACACTATACTATACTGTGCACTATACCAGTCTATACAGTATACTACTATATACTATACATTACACTGTACTGTACACTATACCAGCCTATACACTATACTATACTGTGCACTATACCAGTCTATACACTATACTATACTGTGCACTATACCAGTCTATA
>CM040992.1:4162157-4173251 GCA_022985145.1 Pangasius djambal
TGTACACTATACCAGTCTATACAGTATACTACTATATACTATACACTATACTATACTGTGCACTATACCAGTCTATACACTATACACTATACTATACTGTGCACTATACCAGTCTATACACTATACACTATACTATACTGTGCACTATACCAGTCTATACACTATACACTATACTATACTGTGCACTATACCAGGCTATACACTATACACTATACTATACTGTACACTATACCAGTCTATACAGTATACTACTATATACTATACATTACACTGTACTGTACACTATACTATACTATATACTAGATCATTCTACACACTATACTATACTATATACTATAATATACAGTGCACTCCACCATTCTATACACTATACTACCCTATGCACATACACTAGACCATTCTATACAATATACTATACCATATACTATAATATACACTCCACTGTTCTATACTATACTATAATTTATACACTATATTATACTATACTACAGGGTGTCCCAAAAGTTTCCATACATAGTGGAAATTGACACTTTTTAGCAAAATGTCTTCCAAAGTTTTTCATACTTAGTTTATATATATATATTTTTTTCAGATAGCCTTTAAGAATGCCTTTGACAAAAGAAATCACTGTCATGGCTGGATCAGGAAGCTGTCGCCAGGTTGCGATGGACTTTAACAGGAACCATGGCAAGCACATCACACATGGCACTGTTGCCAAACTTATTAACAAATTCAAAAAGACTGGAAATGTTACAGACCAACCAAGAAGAGGACGTCCACGAGCATCCACTGACGAAGGCACAACTGATGTGGTGCTGGCAAACATAGTCCCCTGTGTATGGAGACTTTTGGAACACCCTGTATAGTATACAATACACTATACTACTCTATACACTATACCATACTCTACACTATACTATCCTATAGACTGTACTGTATTTTAGACTATACTATTCCATACACTTACACAATGTACAGTATACTAAATATACTAAAACTCTTTGGAGCATGCTGTTATAGGAAAATAATCAACAACTGGGTGATGTGATGAAGCAGACTTACTGTCACCGCCTCAAAGTTGATTATTTTCAACTATTTTCAAACATCAAAGTGTTTTATTCTTCTTATACCACATACATTTACCCACAGTAGCAAATGTTTATTTATTAACGAACATCACATCATACTTTTTATCTGTTTATAGTTACATTCCACAAAGCAGCTTAGGTTGTTATCACTTACATTCTAACAGTTATAAGTAGTTGTTTGGTCACTAGAAGCTGCACTAGTTACTGTTACTGTTAAAAAAAATTATCAACACCTTCCAACCAATCAGATTGGAGAATTCAAAAGCACTGGAGTGTAATTAAAGTATAGAGTAGTCTATTTATGGATTAATAACTTTAGGGATAAAAGCCATAAGATTCAGCCAAATATTTTCCAGGTCCATGCACTATTAGACCAGAACACACTTGTGAATAAAAGCAGTAAATAAAGAATAAAGATTGATGGAGAGAGAAGAGAGTACAGAGTAGGAGGAAGACATACAGTCATGTGACACAGACAGAAATTCACTAGAAATGAGAGGGAGGATCCAGTAGGTTTGTTTGTTTTGTTTTGTTTTTTTTATAAAGGGATCCATTTTATTTTTTTTTTCTCAGCTGTTCATTCAGTCATTCATTCATTTGTACTTTGTAGAAGTGTTGTTCCCCATTGTGACCATTTACAGTTTCACTGAAGACAAAAAGCAAAGCATTAATGCACACCATGTTCTCGATTTGAACAACATGGTTTGTTGTAGATATTTTTACAAGAGGGCGTGTCGTGCGACCGTTTCGTTTTGAGGAGTGTGTTCGTGCTTTTTGAGAAACCCGTCGGTGCCTTTAAGAGCAGAGATGCTGTTTCCTAAAATGTGTTGTAAATGAACACACACCGTGTGTAATCAACTGAGATTACAGCTCATGGTGGGAAAACCTGGTGACGTGGTGTAATAGATGATTAATTACACCGGGTGATGTTGTAGAGTGTGTGCTTGTGTGTGTGTGTGTGTGTGTGTGCGCGCGCGCGTGTGTGTGTGTGTGTGTGTGTGTGAGGGGGGTTTGCTTTACTGGGCCAAATGTTCTGCCTAGATGAACAGCTAAACAGTGAAAAAGTGATCTGTAATTACATCAGTTACAGCTCATTTAAAAATGTCACCTCTGCCAACCTGCGAACAGCGCACGCCTCACACACACACACACACACACACACACACACATAAATACAGGTCATAGCATAAAATTATGCACCTTTATAATTACAAATACTGTATTGCATAATGGTTTGGTGTCTTTTTCTATTGGACGTTTTTGCAGCTGGTTTTTCCAAGGTCTTCTTCTTTTCACACACTGCACGACGAGTTTTCATAAATAGCATGCAGGTACACTGACCTTCACAAAGAGGCGAGTCTACTCCGTCAACACACACTCGGTGAGTGTAAACAGTAACGTCGGGATGGAAAACATAGTGTGGAAACAGAGGATGCTGTTGGGCGGAGTGCAGCGGTCAGGGCGAGAGTCGTCCTTAAACACATATAACCCCCCCCCCCCCCCCCCCCCCCCCCCCACACACACACACACACACACACACACATATAAGCACACTGGCCACTTTAGGTGAGTTATTGCTCATGAGTGGAAACTTGGCCTGCCGAATTCAGTGCTGAGTAAGAGCACGTCTGTGTTTCTGCGTCTCAGTCCTTAAACACACTCACAGGCTGCGATACAGTGAGAGAGCGAAGCTGTCTGCTGTACTCCGTCTCCTGAGCTGGTCTTGGCGAGCTTCGGCTATAAATTCCAGGAGGAGATGGAAACACAAACATGCCCTTACACAACTCAGGCTAGTGATCTCTCTCTCTCTCTCTCTCTCTCCCTCTCTCTCTCTCTCTCTCTCTCTCTACGAGTATGCATGCTTCTCTTTTCTTTCTTCATCTTCTCTCTAGCTTACTGTTCTTTTCTCCAACCACCCCCCCCAACCCCCATGATTCTCTCAGTTCCTTTCTCTCAGTTTCTTGCCCTACCCCGTTGTTTCTTTATCTTTTTTTTTCTCACCTAAACCGCGACCCCACCCGGTTATCTTTTCACCCAAAAACCCACTTTCACTGTACACACAACGACTGTATCACTCCATTTTTGCCCTCTATCAGCACAGTGGCCATTTAACGTTGCCTTAATTGATGACCATGCACACCCTCTTCAAATCTGCAAAGAGTCGATTATCGTAATTATGGTGGTCTGATGATATGTTTGGAATAATAGATGGGTTTTTTTGGGGTTGAAATCTTGCACCCAAAACAATGACAGAAACATTGAAATGGAAAGAACGGCTTCTTTACTCTGCTCCCGCCCAGTTTCATCTACCACCCGAAGGAGATCCTCTCAATAGATTATATACTTTAAAGAGAAGGCTATGACAGTGGGTCTCAAAGAAGGTTAGAACCTCTCTAGGATCCTCTAGAGCAATTACACTGTAATTACTAAATCACTTATAAACACACTTGTGGAATAAGAGGAATAAACCCCTTTGGGACATGCTGTTATGGAAAAATAATCAACTCTGGGGTGGTGACAGTAACTCTGCTTTTCATCAGTTCACATCACGTCACCCTGTCGTTGATTATTTTCCTATAACAACACAACCCCATGTGCTTTATTCCTCTTATACCACAGCAATTTGTCAACATGGGGCAGTCGTGGCCTAATGGTTAGAGAGTTGGAATTGTAACCTGAAGGTGAACCTGAAGGTTGTGGGTTCGAGTCTCGGGTCGGCAGGGATTGTAGGTGGGGGGAGTGAATGACCAGCGCTCTCTTCCACCCTCAATACCACGACTGAGGTGAGTCCCTTGAGCAAGGCACCGAACCCCCAACTGCTCCCCGGGCACCGCAGCTAAAAAAAGGCTGCCCACTGTTCACGGTGTGTGTTCACTACTGTGTGTGTGCACTTGGATGGGTTAAATGCAGAGCACAAATTCCGAGTATGGGTCACCATACTTGGCCACACGTCACTTCACGTTTCACGTATGCAAACAGAGGAATTTGTAAAATTTTCTCATGCTTGTGACGAAGGTACCAGCAGGCAATTCTATATAACAACAATGAATGTAATCTGAAAGGAATGCTCTATATACTGTCCTCTCTTTCTCACTTCCTCTTTGTCTGTCCTTTCCTCCCCCTCTTTCTCTCTCAATCTATCCCTCCCCCCCCCTCTCAGCCATTCTTTTTGAGGCTTTCTCGAATAAAGGAAGTCCTGTGCTGACATGCTGAGCTAGTGGAAAACTAGCCCAGTGACCAGAGGAAGCAATAATCCAGTGTGTCCTGCCCGATATGGTCCCTTTGACTTGCGTAAACTTGTGTAACTGCATTCGTGAGTTGTGCGTTAGTGTTTCCTACCCTCTTTGCTTACTCAGTGATAGTCTCGTTTCATGCGATCAATACACATAATGTTCAGTGATGCTGACCAAACAGAACACAATGTGTCCTCTGAGTCTGGGGTCACATGGCGTTGGAATGTGAAACCAGCCCTATTCATGTCACAGAGCTCTCATTCAGACGTCGCCCACCCAAAATCGTTCACTAAATAAACAGCGTTATCTTGAATCTTGATAAGACGTCACCGAGGCTGTAACCAACATCGCTGAGTTACAGTAAGAGGGAGTGAACGTGTCACAATGCACCGGTACACAAGCAAGGCTTATTTTTCTTTTAATATTTAATTTTGGTAACTGAGATGAAGTGAAAGCTTTTATTCATTCGTTAGGAAAAGGATTTTTTTTAAGAGCATGATTAGGCCTAGGGTCTACATGCCATTTAACCTTTGTAACTCCTTTGTAAAATTTTTAGAAAATCATTTTCAACATTGAATCTAAGAAAACGTTGATTTAACCATTCGAAGAAAAAAAAATATTACCCCATCTCAGGCACCAATCTCTCTCTCTTCTTTTTTCTTTTTTTTATACAAGGTTTCTTTACTGCTCTTAAATGAGTAACACAGTTGAGGTTTTTTTAAATCACAGAAATACCACATAAACAAAATGTGGTTAACTAGCATCCATGCTAATCACATCAGCACATTAAGGACATCGTAACGATTTACCGATTTTTTTTTTTTTTTTTAATTAGTGATTTACTTTTAATCTATAATTTGGGTGACACTTCTTTCTAAGTGATCTCGTCAGTCAACATCACAGGATCACTGAAACCCGAAGAAAAAAAGAACGAGAGAACTCTTCTTTTCTTCTTCGGATGATCTTTAGGAAATTCGGATGACGCAACTTCATGCGGCAGATGAAGTGGCTTCATCATGGAATATTCCAAAGATTTCACAGGGGTGAATGTGTTCAGGTTACAGGGTTGCGTGGATGAAGTAAAATGGAGGTTTTTATAACCTAAAATGGACGACTCGTGGAAAATGATTTTTAAAGCATAAGATTCACACATTACTATATTTTTTAAAAAAATATGAATTTCGAAGTATTTTAATGATTATTATCAAGGCAAAATATAGTTAGGGTGGATTTGGATGGGCAAAAATGCTGCTTTCTGTCCGAACGTGCTGTAGATTTTGCAGGATTTATGAATGTTTTAAGTGATTTATCTGAAACATGCGCATAGGTCTTTTGCCTTTACTTTAAATACACACTTAGTATAATAAGTGCAATGTCAGTAAGACATACAAGCTACATCAATCATGGAATCACCCTCTTGGGGTTTGATTTATGGATGTGTAGCCATTTTCTTGGTGCCACAAAGAAGTGAAAAATAAAACCCCACCATAAATGTTACTATAATGCAGAAGGATGATTATCATGATTATGCAGAAGGAAAACGATTATTCAGCTTATTGTGACAGCAACAAAAAACAGTTCAAGACTCACGGACGTTCTTTGATGAACCTTAAATAGTCCTCTAAAGCATGTTGTGGTTGTTGTGATGGATGTCCTGTGATCACTTTGCTAATATGTACGGACCACATACATCTAATGACGTGCGGTTCTGTCTTTTCTTTTCTTTTCTTTTCCCACAGAGATAAAGGCTTTGTATCTCTGTACCTTACAGCTTACAGCTTCTTCATATGGACAAGGTGATTTATCATGGCTAACAGGGTATACTGCAGCTTTGTTCATTTAAATCAGGCGACAGTCAGTCTAAGCTCGTCTCAGTGACTGAGATACTGGTTTTCTTTTATCCGTTTCTTCATAAACAGGATCAGAAGGTCCATGGCCTTTACCTTTTACTTAGTCTACTTGAAATGAGATTAGGACCAAAGGCCACCGCTGGCACGAACCATAAAGCGCTACACCTCACTGTGCTGTCCGTGTGTTAGTTGTGTAATAACACTCAACACCTACGTTAAGTAGTAATCCTGTCCCGTAGATTTCGAGCTGAAATATCAGATCACAGCGATTACATGTAGCATGTGATGTGGTCACAAAATGGAAAACAAATCCCAGATGAGTGAGCTGCTTTTGAAAAAAAAAAAAAAAGAAGAAGAAGCCTGATGAGTGAGCTGCTATTTTTAAATTAGAAGTGCATACATTACAACGATTGATGGCCAGTGACACTTCGTATTAAAGGTCTTTTTAAGTCATTAAAAAATTTTTTTGCATAGAGCAACAGTGACTCAGTGTATTTTCCGTTCACGAGGCAAACTCGTCAAGTTTGGGTACAATCAAGCGTTGTCTTCTGAAGTGCTCGTGATTCTAGCTGTCATATAACGGCTGGGTCAAACCCCAGAGAGACTTGAGGTTGAAACAAATTGGTCGTGGTAAAATCTAACACCAGGGAAAAGGTCAGAGGACCAGCCCAGTAATGCAGTAATGCAGTAATGCTGGCTTTGAGAGACGGCGTGTGATGGGTTTCTGTTAGAAATCTCTGTTTATAGTGTGTAAAGTGAGTATTTAGAGTGATTCAGTGTTTCCTCACCAAAAGCAGGCAAACTCTATACGAAAAGGTTCTTCCCTTTCTTTTTTTTTCTTTCTTTTTTTTTTTTCGCCTCTGCTAGGCATTGGACTCAATACGAACTCCTGACCAGGCGACTTCCTTATCTCATCTTATCTTACAGCTTTTAAAGGCTGTGACTTGCACTACCTCATTTGGCTTCAGTGACCTTTTGGAATAGGAATAAGACCCCCTACAACTGTTGATTATTTACTATAACACACACCCCCATGTTTTTCCGTACTTTATCCGTTTAGAGTTACATCTGCTGCCATGGAACGTCTGTGAGACACGTTACTTCCTGTTCTCATTTATGTTATAGCAGCTATAAACTGCTGTTCTGTCACCTTTAGAGGTTAACAAGACAACTTATGTTACCAAGAAAGTTCTCTGTCCTGAAGACTTTCCTGTGTTGCTAAACCTACTGACCAGTCAGAATGAGGTACTGAAGACAGAGCTGTGGTATACATAGTTATAACGTGTGATCACAGCTCTGGAAGCCAATGCCATGTGTATGAATGCTGTCACCTACTGCAAGCATACAGAAGACTCATAGTAATAATCTTTAAACAGATCTGACGCGACACATTGTACAGCTCATGTGGTAAAATCCCTAGTGCTGCATTAGCACCTACGGTGTTCATTTAAATGAAGGATAATAAAGGATAACGCTGAAAAGCTCAGCACTGGAGATCTGGCTGTGGATCTACATAATGAACCAAGTAGGTATGTTGGTTTGTTAATTGGAGCTTTTAGGTTGAGATATTGCTGTGTGTGTGTGTGTGTGTGTGTGTGTGTGTGTGTGTGTGTGTGTGTGTGTGTGTGTGTGAGTATATATATATATATATATATATATATATATATATAGTGCTGTTCTGTGCAGCCGCTCTCCTGGCTCTCTGCTTTGCAGGAACATCTGCTTGAGCTCTACAAGCTCCAAATAAAAAAGCACAGAAGTGGAAAGTGGCACAAATAAAAATAGGCCCCACGTCCCCTCCGCTCCAGAGGTTTTTGGAAACTTAGTTGACGGCCTCTTGTGACTAAGACAGGCCTACATTAGACTTTTAGATGAATGTGATGCTAAGGATGATGTTCAGTAGCTACCAATATGCGCACGGGTTTCAGCCAATGTTTTGTATGTTCTACATTTACATGATATTTGTATTCAGAGTCACTCTATTGATTGCAAGGTCTTATACCACAGCACTGTTAAAATATCAAATCTGATTGGCCAGAAGGTGTTGATTAATTTTCTATAACAGCAGCTGTGACAATAGTAATAGTGAATGTGCAAGTGTTGCTTTGGTGAAGTTTTTCTGTGAGAACATGTTTCTTTGACATTTATGGAAGGAGTCTCCAGTGTCAGAGCTTTGTGACAGTCAGAGGTAAAGCTGTAACTTTAGGTTTTTTGACATCTTCAGGACAGAGGAGTTTACGCTTTGTGGTTTCTTGGTAACATGACGAGCTGTGAGAGAGAAAAGAGATGAACGACTGCCATAATATAGCTGCCATAACGTAAGTGATAACTTGTTCTGCGGACTTTGCACAACGTTAAATGTAACTATAAGTGGATAAAAAAAGTATGACATGGCATTGTTTAAAGATTTAAAGATTAGAAATTGCAGTCAGTGACAGAGTGCTGCAGGGTAAGAGGAACAAAACACTTGGGGATGTGCTGTGATAGGAAAATAATCAACTTACAGAGTAGTAACAGTAGCTCTGCTTCATCACACCACCTTGTTGTTGATTATTTTCCTAGAAGAGCACATCCCCAAGTGTTTTATTCCTTACTTGTTGCACATAGGATCAATTTGGCAAAAAAAAAAAAAAAACCCTGTTCAGGTGAAAGGGGCTAATTTTAAATCGAAGGAGCTACGTATGCGCTAATCTCTGACCGTAAGGTCGTAGATCAGCTCTCTAAACTGTTTGGTGCCCACACTTGAAGCAGTAGATCACTTCGCAGTCACCATCACTGCAGCTGTGGTGTGTGTGTGTGTGTGTATATGTGTGACACACCAAAAAGGATGAGTTAGGTCTGACAAGCATATGCCAGGCTTTGTAGTCATCGACTTAAGATCCCAGAACAGAGGGGAAAACCCTTTTTGCATTTTCACTTTCAACTACATGCCACTGCGCCTACACACTCAATCGTTTTTTTACCAAAATATACGCTGCAGTTACAATAACTTTCAGTGCTTCCCAGACTACAGAGTTATGGGGACTTTCTTGAAAACATGACTTCACCGTTAAATATTTGGTGACTGAACAGGAGAGCAGCTTTTTTTTTTTTTTTTTTCCAAGTGTAAAATGGAGTTTAGAGTTACACAAATACTCTAGCGTCTTTCTTATAACCGTGCTAAGCTTGTCTGGATAACCTTTATATTGTTTAATATACAATTGTTGCTCTGCACAACATATCAGCCAATGACTACTTCATCCATCAATGGAAAGAAAAGGGACCACCAGATATCATTTAGTGGTGGACCATTCTCAGTACAGCAATGACGCCGAAGGACCTCAGTGTTGAGAAAAGTCCAAAACTAACCCGCAATATCCAGCCAACAGTGATGCTGTAGTCATAACTGACCCTCTAAAAGGTGCACTAACAAGTTAAGAGTGTCAGTGAGTGTAGGCAGTGTTGTGAGTAATATAACAGCACCAGCAGCACATGGTACCATATTGGTGTCAGCGAGAGTGACCTACCCCAATAATAACCACTCCTTTGGTGGTCCCTTTCCAATGATCGACAAATTGTTACCAGCAACCAATAAGCTCCAGCTGATAATTGGATATCTACAAAACAGCCAAGGTAGGCACATCTAATAACAACATTTCTAAAGCATCTATCACCCTAGAAAATTGTCAATACACTCAGTAAAATCTTTATCCTGGTCAGGGTGGTGGAGGATCTGGAGAATATCCAGGGACACCGGATATGTAGTAGGAAAACACCCTAGATGGAACCCCGTGCACACAAATTCACATTCACACCCAGAGGCAAGTCACAGTAGCCAGTTCACCCACCGGCAGTCGGGACATTTGTATATGTATATTCTAATGTACAGTACATTCTCACGGGTTCTTGTTTGCATTCGATATGCATGCTGTAACTGCTGCTATTGAAACATGTGCACTCTGTAAAGACAAGATACATTTTAGATTTTTTACATGATATCCCTCCTTATATCACAGCACTGTTAAATTCTCGATTCTGATTGGTCAGATGGTGTTGATTAATTTTCTTTAACAGCAGCTCTGATAGAAGTGCAGCTGCAAGATGCAGGTTTATATTAATGCACACGTTCCAGTATGTTATCGTTTCTATAGTAACAAGTAAAGAGATGTTTATTTGACATTTATGGAAGGAGTCTCCAGTGTCAGTGCCTTGTAACAGTCAGAGGTAAAGCTGCATTTTTAAGTCTTCAAGACAGAGGGGTTTACGCTTTGTAGTTTCTCTGTAACGTGACATCTGGTTTTATTGGTCTTGACAACTTCAAGAGAGAAAAAGAGAGGCTGGTGAGGGAACTGCTGTTTGGAGCCGCCAAAACGTAAGTGATAACTGGAACTAACTTGTTTTGTGGATGTTCCACAACATTACATTTAACCATACTGAGATAAAAACTACAATGTGTTGTTTATTTTAATAAATAAAAATCAGAAATTAAATCATCGGCGAATTTGCTGGTTTAGGAAAATTTTCAACTGCATGATGGTGACAGTAATTTAATAAGCATGCAACAGCTGGTGTTTTTAAAAAGTTTAGAAATACACTATATGGCCAAAAGTATGTGGACACCTGACCATCACATCCATATATGGTTCTTAGCCAAACTGTTGCCACAAAGTTGGAAGCACACAGTTGTACAGAATGTCTCTGTATGCTGTAACACTAAGATTTCCCTTCACTGGAACTAAGAGGCTCAAACCTGCTCCAGCATGACGATGCCCCTGTGCACAAAGCGAGCTCCATGAAGACATGGTGTGTGAAGGTTGGAGTGGAAGAACTCGAGTGTCCTGCACAGAGCCCTGACCTCAACCCCACTGAACACCTTTGGGATGAACTGGAACACCGACTGCACCCCAGACCTCCTCACCAACATCAGCGCCTGACCTCACTAAT
>CM040992.1:4178351-4191541 GCA_022985145.1 Pangasius djambal
AGGCATTAATGTGCTTTAGGGAGTCGTGGCATGCTAGCCATGAACCCTCATGTCGTGTGTGAAGATCATGAGTATGATGGTGTGTTAGATATCACACACACACACACACACACACACACACAGGTGCATATGATAGAGTTTAATTTCCTGAAGTGCAGAAAATGACAGGCATCAGGGGTATTTTTGAAGCATATACCTGCTGTAGGAGTGTGTGTGTGTGTGTGTGTGTGCGCATGAGAGAGAGAGAGAGAGAGAGAGAGAGAGAGAGAATGTCTGAATGAATCCTCTTAACGCCGTGGTGGTGTTTGAAGTGGAACAGAGAGGAACAGTACAGCAGCAGCGTGTTACTGTTAGACTGACGCAGTAGCTAACGACACAACCCCCGACATTGAAGCTGAACGTGTTTGTGTGCTTCAGTTGTCCGTACGAGCGTTACGCTTCCTACAGCGCGATTACCTGCGCTAAACATATCACCTTTTCACAGTATCACGGTAACAGTCGTCCAAGTTAATCGCACAAGCTACGGAGCGGTGAATTAAGCTAGCTGACACGTTTCAGCCGATCCAAAAAAAATGGCTCGACGGAAACAAAGCAAGACGTAGTTTTATTCACTTGTTCCAAAGAAACATTATATCCTACCTGCAACCAAAAGCCGTTTGGCCTTGAAAGGGCACAGCAGCTTTTTACAGGAGCTGTGGATTTTCATACAGAATAATTCAAATGTACCTGCAGCAGGTTATATGCGCTATAAGCCCCGGTTCCTGTTTTCATCCCATTTCAGTCCAGTTAGAAAACTGTGCAGAAACGTTAATCATCATTTTTATCAAACTTCTCCGAACGTCCCTCACGCATCACTGGACTCCTGTCTTCACTCTTTTACACGTACGCTAATACTTTCTCTCAAACCTCATGTGCAGAGACAGCGAGGTTCCTGCTCGTTAATCAGCCAGGCTCAGCGTCACGCCTCTCTGCACTTAGTCTTTTATTTTCTTAAATACAGTCGAAGGAGATAGACATGTGTGCAGGAAAACTGGAGACGGAGCAAATCTGATCAGTTACCAGCGAAGATGTTCAGGCCACTTAAAGCTGTGCTCTCTCTCTCTCTCTCTCTCTCTCTCTCTCTCTCTCTCTCTCTCTCTGTAATGGAAATGTCAGAAAGGAAGATGTTCCAGGGTAGTGTGATGATGAAGAGCGACTGTTCTCTGTAATCTCAGTTCTTCCTTTCCTCTAGTTTTGCAATCTTCCCCATCGACGATCATCACGTCTCCGATTCCTGCTTCGATTTTGCGATCTATATATTTTTCTTTCTTCTTCTTTGGAGTCGTCTTTTTTTTCCCAGCACTCCGGCGCCACCACCAGATTTATTTGTAATTGCCACGTTGTTACTTTTGCCTCGTTTAGAATGACGAAAAATCCTCAGTCCTCAGGTGCTGAGTTTGAGCGTCCTCAGTATTCCTTCATTGTGAAAGTAACGCAGGAAAAAAAAAAAGGTGGAAAAGCAACGACTCGCTCATCAGTCTTTGGTGGAGAAGAACCTTTGTGTTCTCTCGCTTTTGTGCGACATTAATTTGACGTTAAATCCATTTACAGCAAAAGATATTCTTCTAGACATAAACACCCAAAAAAGGGACTAGTATACACTACAGATGAGTGTAGAAACTGGAACTAATCACACACATTTTTTTTTTTTTTTTTTTTCCTGTGCACAACACCGTGTCAAATCCCATTTCATCCCAGCGCTGTTTGAACCCTTGCCCAAAACTCTGCGTTCTACCTACTTCTGTTAACGAAGACAGGAAGAAGGTGTAGATGTTCCTTGTTGACCCCCAGTTAGCCCACATTTCTCACTTCCCTTTCAAGCTCCCGTGATGAGGCCGAGTACCTGATACAGGTGTGTTCAGGAGCAGAAACGCGCGACTCTGAGAGCTCTGGTCTCGCCCACGACACATTCAGGCCACACGAGCCCAAGAGTCCGTTTGGGAATCATGAAAGAATTTGATTGACGCAGGAGTGATTGATTTATTGATCGGAAAACAAGTCGGTGACCGAAAACACAACGGACGTAATCAACTTAATAGCAGGACGAGGTATGCAGTGCTTAAACCCGACCGTAAAGTGGATCAGGTTTAATTTTGGTGCATCAGAGTTGATACCATGGGCACTTCAGAGTTCGGATGTTGGCAAGAATGGGCCATGAAGACATGGTTTGGCAAACGTCTAATATGGGATTATTATTTTTTTTGTTTTTGCGATGCTTGTTCAGGGTTATTTTTTTTTATCTCCTTGCTCTTGCTTTGAAGTTTTAAGGTTAAGTAATAAGCGCTGCAGAGATAAGGCCGGCGATCCCTGACTTACTCCACATTCTTCTTGTAGTTCGTCTCTTGTGCGTGTGGCGCGAGTGCTACTGTTGTCCCCGTGGGCGTGTACCGTCCGTCCCGCTCCGATGAGAGCGAGTCATGGCCAAAATGTAGCCTACAGCACACAATTCACTACAGGTTACCATTTATTTGCCTTTAAACGATTTTTAATAAAGTGAAATAGTGTCTGATGTACGTTACGTGCCCAAGCACTAGCCTCAAACACTCTCCAGAGACACCGACGATCTTTTTCCTTTAAAGCTTTATTTTCCTTTGTAATGTCTCTATACACACTTTAATAATAATAATAATAGGTTGTATATGACAGGATAAGTTGAGACAACAGTTTCGATCTGAGGACTCATTCCGGCCAATCATTTGGATTTGTCACTTTATCGCATCATAGCTAATTTGCGTGTAGTGTTGCATGTCGCTGAAATGGTGGCTCTGTGTTGTAGAAAACGAATAGTCGCCTGTCGCTTTGTGTCTCTCTAGCGTGGTTTTTATTCCTGCTTTGCTAACAGGAGCCACACCTTAAAGGCATCTGAACGCCAAGATCACTCGATTAAATCGGTGGAGTCTGCTTGGTTTGAATCATTACCGGAAGCCATGATGGGTTTTTGCGGGTAGGATTGGTATCCTTCCTTGTGACTGTAGTGGTGCCTTCAAGAGTAAAGCTTATATACCTATCTTTCAGACAGCGTACCTTTTAAACAGATTTAAGGTTCAGAAATCTACCCTAATCTTCCTGCTTTTAAATCAGTCCATTCACTACTTTGTGATGCTCCAGTTGTTACATCGCGTGATGCTACATGTGTATTTAACAAGCAGGCTGGTTTAGCTGTATATCTCAATGAGTGCTTTATGAATTCCTTCAGTTGTTCTTTGGACCAATCAGAATCTCTGAATCTTTGCAAGGATAGAGAGATAAGGTTTTCTCACATCGTCCTTTTACCCAGTGCGAATAATTGATGTTGTTGTTTATGGAAATAAGGACGTTTTCTGTGTCGTCGCCGTGCTTACTTGGAGATTTCCCGGGCCTTGGTGTCACGCACGGGGAAAGCTCTAAAAGCAGCGAAGCGTGTACGTGCACACACGTACACGTGTCGAGCGAACGACACTCAGTCCGAGGGGTTTCTGAGCCATACAGTGCGATTAAAACAGACACCTCTGCTTTATTCCCCTCAGATAGACGTGTCATGACCCACTTCAGCTGCAGCCGCAGTGGAGACAGGGACGGGGACAGGGACGGGGAGGGGGTCGACCGGGCGCTGCTAAAAATACATCACCGCCTGTGACTCCAGTGCAGAGGGATCCCTGGAATCGCTGTCCTTGACTTGCATGCACAGAGCTGGCGCACACACACACACACACACACACACACACACACACCGGGGGGTTCAGTTGCCAAGCAAGGATGCCTGGGGGGGGTTTCCGTAGGTTTTCGTGCACCAACGCTGCCAAATCAAAATCTAAACGTTTCAACAGATGTGTTTTTTTAAAGGCAAAAAAAAAAAAAAAAAGACAGTCAGAGAAGCTAAGAAAAAGAGATCAGACGTGTGGGATTTACACGTTCATATCATCATCTTAACGCTACGAGCGCACGGACGTTTCGGAGCGCTCTTCCTTCCTATGCGTCCGTGTTAAAGATCGCCAGTCCAGCGTCGAAAGGGTTAACGCAGAGTGCGCCGATGCTCAGCCATGTACCATCCCAGCTGTTCTTTAGCCGTCCAGTCACAATGATTTTGTGCTGTTGTGACACGTGACCTGCTTTGCAACTTGAAACTGTTAGCGTGTAGCAAACGCTGGCACGGCACTCGAGCTCTTGTTCCAGCTTCCCTACTGCCAGCTCCAGTACAGCAGGAAATTTTGACTTTAACATGTTTCATTTGATCAAAGATACGACCAGGATTTATTTATTTATTTTTTTTAAAAATAGGAATGCTGTGTTATTGCTTCCTGCAATAAACAAGTTATCTGGCTCATTTGATTATGACAAGACAGTTACGTAGACAGGAAGCGAAGCAGGTTGTTTGTCTGATGCACTCCTCCTCCTGCCACACGAGGAAGTGTGTTTCTTTAGCCCTGGACCTGAGAGCTGCCGAGAGAATGTCTTGCAGCTTCTCTGTAGGGGGAAAAAAAAAAAAAAGTACAGGACACATTTATCAGCTTCCTTGTTCATCAGCTGACTTTTATTTAAAGCTGCAGTGTGTAGTTTTTTTTTTTTTTTAAAAAAGAAAAGGTGATCATTACTGAGTCCGGGGAGAAAAACGCTTTTATAGTACAATGTTCCTGAGATGCTGTGAGCGATTTGTACACAATTTGTGCATCATACGTCCAACGTCATCACGGACCGAAGTTAAGCATGAATGAAATCCTTAAAAGATTTAGGACTGATGGACTTTTAGCTTTTCCTTGCTCTCAATTGTTAATTTGGTGAAAAGCTAAGTACAAGTGGACGTTATGGTAAACCTAATTTGCCGGGGTTGAGCACTGTTTGCATTTCCTGCTGTGATTTATTTATTTTTTTACATTTTTCCCCTCTCTCAATCTTTCCTAGTGAAAATGATTCTGTCCAAAATAAAAGTAGGCTAAAAGTAAGATTTATTACTTCCTCCATTACTTCCTCAGGTAACTTAATCGTTTAAAGATCTGAGACGCTGCAGAGGCGTCTTCACTGAAGTTAGCATTTAAGCTCAGTAGACATAGTCCAAGGTTGGTCCCCATTTAAAAAAAAAAAAACAAAAACACACAATTTGAATGAAAAAATTGAACTTGATAGGATATCAGGTGTGTATATATATAGGAGCTGTGATGTTTTTCCTCTTGTGTGAGAGTAGGTAGTGTGTCATGTTGAACCTTAGCCAGTGACCTGGTGTTCCTACATTGTATTTATTTTTAGGTGTAATGGAATCTTGCTGAACTTTAGGTGTTCAGTGTTTCATTTCATAACAACCTTGCGTAGTTCTGCACACTGTCCAGTTGCAATACGTTATTCTTACCTCTGATTTTTGTCTCTCTCTCTCTCAATCTCTCTCTCCCTCTTTCTCTCTCTCTCTCTAGATTTGTATGGATTGTGTTCTTCGAGGCTCCTGTCAGAATGAACGAGTGAGCTTATGCAACAAGCTGAGGGAAATGGCTTTTGAATTGTCCCAGTCCTGCCACGTACAGTCAGTCCTCCTCCTCCTCCTCCTTCCCTGAAGGACGTCAGCTGTTTATGGGAACTACTGGCATCGGTCTCCTGAGGATTTAGCTCTCCTTTTGGGACGCCTTTCCCCCCACCCCACCCCACCCTCCACAGCGACATGGCTAACAACTCGTACAGCGGGGTGAAGAACTCCATAGCGGAGCCCAATCACGATGGAGAATTCGGCTGCTCGCTCAAAGAGCTGCGCTCACTCATGGAACTGCGGGGGACCGAGGGATTACAAAAAGTCCAGGATTGTTACGGGGACGTTAACGGACTCTGCAGCAGACTGAAAACTTCACCTACAGACGGTACATAAGATGTTCCTACCTTCTGTTAGTTATGAGTATGAAAAAGTGTGAAGCACAGAGGGTTTTACTGAGTCTGCACGTGGTAAGTGAAGCCTTTATTCGTGGCGTAGGACGACGTGGAAAGAACGTTTTGGAAGTACGGCGTCCAGTAACAAGAATGGCTTTTTTTTTTTTTTTTTTTTTTGGAAGGGTCACACAAGCAACCCTCGCTGTTACGGAGATCTAGAATAGAAATACCGCAGAAATAATCTATTAGTTGTAAAAATCGCATTCGCCCCGCAGCAGCAAGTTGCAGCCGTGACAGCACGGTTTGGGATTGTGTGATGCCCTCTGTAACGCGCTTCCCCCGTCACTTGTCTCTGCCCACTCGGTGTACCTGCTGAGAGAGTGAAACAGTAATAAGCACAGAGTCAGTGCACAGCTCTCATCCCCTCGCCCGCACGCAGCACTTTATTCCCTTCTCGCAGACATTGCGCTTAATCATAGGCATGACCTCCACTGAACTGTGGGGGGAAACGAAGGATTTTCAGTTTGATCCTAGATTAAAAAAAAAACAAAAAAAAAAAAACATCATCCATCACATCCACAGCTGCTTGATGTGCAGGCTTTATAGACGCATCTCCCTCCTACACGGCCGTGGCGTCTGTACACACATCAGTGGCTTTGTTCTCCTGTTCAGATCAGTCTGTTTTAAATGAACTAATGAGCAGACGTTGGCACTTTGGGTGATTTTTTTTTAATATTTAAGATAACTAGAGCATAGGACATAATGTGTGTGTGTGTGTGTGTGTATGTGTGTGTGTTATTTAGGATACTGCTCACATCGATCTGCACTCTTTTGTTGTAACAGTACAGCTTGCTTATTTATTTATTTATTTATTTATTTATTTATTGGGCTGAATTGTAGGGAAAATACTTTTCTACACAGATTTGCATCATCTCTTCAAAAACCAGCTGTCCGATGTCGTATCTTCCTGTATCCAGGCGTGCAGGAAGTGATGAATTCCAGACAGGACACTTGGGCCTGTTGGGAAAATGCTTATTTTTAGGCTATTGCTTTCTCGACATCCCACTGGAAAGGGAAAATAACGGTATCATCACTTGTAACGTTTTTGACAATGGAACAGCGTAGAGTGGTTCTGTTCCCGTTTTTGATTACGCTCAGTGAAAAATTTCATTCGTTTTTGTTTGTTTTGTTTGTATTTGCTAGCGTGTAAGATTACTAAATGGGTAATTTAAAAGGTTAGTGCAAGCTCCGAGAACAGTACAAACGCTCTCTGTCTCACTAGCAAGTGAACCGTCAGCTATTGTTACTTTTCGTGAAGGACACCGATGACGATTCAGTCGGATTCTGATCAGAATTAGTGTTTCAAAACTGAAGCACATAAAATCAACAGCGTGATGCGTCTTTTTGAGAGACTTTTTAGAGCTCTTGAGTCTATATATCTAGTTGCTTATATAGGCTTTAAAGCTGCAATAGGTTTTTTTTTATTTTTTATTTTTTTTTATTTCTTACATGTACAAATAACCTGGAGGATATGTAGGACGATGATAGAAAACAAAGGACTACACTGTGGGTTTAGCAAAAATGTAACAAGTCTCTGTGAAAACCTGTTTGGAAAACTGACTTCCGGTCCGGAAAATTGTCAGTCATTCTGTAGACGCTCTACATGTCACTGTAGATCCTGGGGGCGGAGCATCGTGTGGGAGTGGGCTCAAGGAGTAAAAAAAAAAAAATGAAAAAACACCTTTAAAATGAGACAGCAAGGCAGCTCAGGAAGTGTGCAAATGAATTTATTTTGTCAGCAGTGGATCACTAGCATGGCTTTATTTTGTCGTCTTAAACAGTTTAAATTCCACAGCGTTTATTCTGTTCATTCAGTAATTCACTATACAGAAACACGTGCGTTTTGATTTGTGTTTGAATTATTTATTTATTTAATAAAAGTAAGCAGCCACATTCTCGCGCTGTGTACGTAGCGCGCACCAAACTGGCGTAAGTTGTGAACAGTGCAGTGCGCCAGATCGCAGCGTCCCATGCTGCTCTGTTTCCCTCGCCCAAGAGCCTGCTTGTTATGAGAATATATCCTCAGTGCACTCCTCTTGTTAGCTAAAGGCTCCCTTAATTACGCGACAGTCCATGACAACATGCTACACTTGTGATTTAAAGTCCCAGTGAACGGCTGAAATCCTGTACACTGTAACCTAATGACCTGTAAAGTCTGGCTCTTTCTGTCACGTAAGCAACACAGCTGCACATCATCTAAAAAAACCCAGCATAATAATATAACAATAATAATAATAATAATATCCTTTTGTTTAAAAAAAAAAAAAAAAAAAAGTGTGATAGCCAATTACACCCCCCTCTCAGCCAAACCCCACATGTAAGAGTGTTTTACAGCAGGGTTGTCATGGTAACCTGTTTCTCAACCATCTCATGCTGATTTCCTCCCTTTTTTTTTTTTTCCTCTTTTTTTTTTTTTTTCCTCGCACTACTCTCATTCTTGTCTCCGACACATTTCAAAAGATATATCCAAATATAAAACACGGTTTATACTCTTCATTTGGTCCACGGCTCATGCGGGGCGCCATGATCGCTCGTGATTGGTGGAAATCGTAGATTTTCTAAGCAGAAAGCGTAGATGACGATGACCAGGAAGTACGTTTTCCTTTCATCATATTTCAGTCAACATTTTAGAATTTGGTTTTTGATTTTTCGAAAATGTATCTCATCTTGCTTAATCACTAGATTCATAAGTTTGGAATGCCACCGCTAGTTTTCTTATTTTACAGAATAAAATTACTGTTGAAAATGACGACTTTCTGCCTCACTATCCGTTTCCAAAACCTCCGGCCAGGATTAGAGTCGATTTACGCTTTAGACGTTGCCAGTATCTGATTAGGCCGCCCCATCCCCCCAGCCCTAGTTACCACTCTGTCCATGCAACTGTGCTTATTTTGAAACCTCAGCTTTTGTTGCAGTTCTGCATTCATTTGTCTACCTTTTTATATATTTCCATCTTTCGCATGTTCCTAAACAAAATGTTCGCTGAACATTCACCTGGCCCAGCGCTGATGTGACTGGTACAATTTGCACTGATGCTTGTAAAGATCTTCTCATTTGCACAGGATTATTTTAACTTGCAAATGTGAGCAAAATGCTTGTACTGTACGGCTCCCGCTTGTGCCTGGGCTTCTGGGGTGTGATGTGTCCTCATGAATAGACTGTCTAAACTTAGACGTTGAGTCAGAGCCGGGTTCTGCAGCAGGAGAAGGGTTCTGCGGCGAAGAGACATCTGTCTTGCACTGCAGCAGTACGCTGAAGAAGAGCCCGACTTGAATACGCTACACAGATTAATCAGATCATAGACAATGAAGCAGCGGTTCACGCTAGAGAAGTGAAAAGAGATTTCCACACAAGTTCTCAGTTTCAGTGCACGGGTATTCAAATCCCCAGTGAGGACAGAGTTAACGCGCGTCCCGGGGGATCGAATTGTAAGTGGACAGCGCAAAGTTCAGGTGTGAACGTGGTCCAGTTTTCTCAGAGACGCCTCGTGAACTGAGCACTCAGGTGATCTGGGATAGATATGACCATTTATAATGTGAAGGCAAAAACATCTTGATGCGTCCAGTGCAGCAATGAAGCACTGCTTGATCGAAATCATGCTGAACGCTAGAGCTTTCCACCTCTAGGCTAATGGATAAAGGCGATGCTATAACAGCGGAGACGGAAGCTTTTTGTAGCTTCTTTAAGTCGTTTTTTTTAAAAAATATATTCTGTTCATTTATCAAAACATTTAAACAGCATGTACAGGAACACGAGAGATAAGAGTGTAACCCTCCAGTCATGATTCAATTCGATTCACGATCCTGGCTTCACGAACTAATTCAGTTTGATTCTCAGAATATTTGGAACAAGATTTGAATGAAAAAAAAATTATAACTGAATCATAAACAATGCAAAACAAGGTCCTTTAGTGTCTGTATAAAACTAAATAAATAAAAAAAATTGCTACGTGCAGAGTTTTAATATTGTAAACAAAATGTACTACAGGTTCACCATATCTTAAAAATAAAAATGTATTTATTTATTATTACAGAATTATAAATTCTCCCAAAAACTTGATTGAATAAACAAAACGTCTGGCAGGGGCAAAATGATAATGAGCTCTGTAGCAGCGTCTTAGGTGTCATTTTAACTGCAACTAGAGCTCCAAAGTCGGCTAAAATGTCCGACTTCCGTGACCTCTTTCTCAGGCACTGTAGATCACAGCGGCACTAAAATGCATTTCTGTCATTGTGATTCGGAGCTGTCAGGCTATCGGTCACTTCACAAGTGCAGATGATTCTCGGTAATGGCGCAGACTGTCCATGAGAGAATGCGATCATGTGACCAGCATGCTCTCTGTACATTTTAACTTTATGGGTTGTGCAGATTGGGACCGCTGGTGTTCAAACTGTGCAGTTGCATTAGATGCATAATTAATAGAAAGCTGATTTACACGATATGAATCACACATTTCCGTGATACTCATTGTCACGTTTTTGCACCCTGATGCATCGTTATGTCCCTAAAGAGATAGGATTCAAGGGACATTTCTGCCTGAAAACAAATGCAGCAGAAGACTGATGTGATAAACATGCAGGACTCCCTTCCCCCAGCATAAACGCTGTATGAAATCCTATCACAAGTGTTCACAGGAGACGCGTTCAAAATGCCAGGCGTAAACCGCTACGCGCTTCAGCTGTCCACCTGCGATTGGATGTTAATACCAGGGGTGAAGACAGCCGTAGTTGATTGAAACTACATGCTCTACATCCACACAAAGTCAGCGAGGTGACATTCAGTAGGTTTTTGACCTGCGTTCAATATTACCGTTCGTCATTTCTCGTTATTCCAGCACGATCAATTCTCAAATCTGATTGGTGCATTATTTTCGTATAACAGCACGGCTCAGACAGTAGCTGTAACATGAACAGCGGGTTAATATTAATGTGCCTATTCTAATGTTGTTAATGTTTCTGTAGTAACAGCTCATAAACGGGGACTCGTACAGTGGACACTCCACATAATTAAAGAGTAATAATAAAAATCGGATTGTAAAGTATGTTGTTTAAGAAAGAAAAACGTACAACTGTTGATGTGGTGAAGGTTTTTTAGGAGACATTTATTTAACATTTATGGAAGGAGTCACGGCTGTAAGCGCTTTGCAACAGTCACGGTGCTTTGCGAAGTTTATCAGTAGAGGAAAGTCTTCAGGACAGATGAGTTTACTCTCTCCGGTTTCTTGGTACAATGACAAACTGCAAGAGAGAGAGGGAGAGAGACAGAGGGAAAGAGACAGAAAACGAGGGAGGCAGTGAGGCAGAAAAGAGAGGAGGAAAATGAAGGAGATAGAGAGACAGTGACAGGGAGATGGACAAAGAGAGGGAGATACAGACAGAGAGAGAGAGAGAGAGACTGGTTATTGCAGCTATAACATGAGCTGCATTTTTAACTTCACACCACTCCGTCGTGGATTAATTTCCTGTAACAGCATGCCTTGTCGTGTTTTATTCCTTACGTTATGTCGTCTGTCAAAACCATAAAGACGTGACAGGAGGTTGAACAGGAGGTTACTGCATGTTTATTATTCTTGGTGAGCTGGTTAAAGAAATTAGAAGCGTCTCTTGGAGCTCATAGTTTTGTAGAAAGGGAATAAAGCGGAGGTTGAACACTGTTTCTTGTGGATGTAGCATTTTGTGTGTAACTCGAAGTGTAGATCAGTGCTGCAGCTCAGTCTTAATTTAAGGCTGGACCGAATCTATTTGCAGGACCAGTCAGCGATTTGAATTACTTGCAGTCGGGGTTGTCTGTCACCTTGCTTTTTAAACCATAATTACTGTCTCTTTCTAACGTGGCCACGTCACCCTAGCGGGAATTAAAATATCCTCTTGAGTACACTGTGAAAGGGGTGTATGCAAATGTGACTAAATGGCATGGAAACGCACATGTGCTGATGGGCCTGGGAGGCTGTACATTTTTTTTTTTGTCTTCCTCTTTGCTGGGCTTTAATCTCCCCCTGTCGCTGATATTGCAAAAATGTGGGCAGAAAGGAAGTACTGTGGAAACATCGACTCCGTCTTTGCTGTTTGATTGTCTCATGGGAAGTGCTGATAGATGTAGTTGGGAGTAGTGCAACATAAAGTACAAGGAATAAATTCATTAGCTAGCAAGAAAAAGCTGCTTTAATTGCTGGAAATTGATTGATTAGGGTGGAAAAAAAATCCCTTCATTCCTCCCTCCTTCCCTTCCCTTCCAAGCTCCTTCTCTCTCTCCCTCCCTTCATTCCCTCTCCCGCTCTCTTACTTTCACCTTCCCTTTACTCCCTTCCTCCCTCCCTGCCTCCTTCCCTCATTTCCTTCCTGCCCTTTTTTCCCCCCTTTCCTTCCCTTCCTTCATTTCCTTCCCTTCCTCCCTTCTTTCTTTCCGCAGTAAGCTCTTTATCCTGGATACAGTGCCAATCCCGGTAACACAGGATGCAATGGTAGCTACATAATCTTAATAAAGTGTGGTGAGCTAGTTAGCTAGTTAGTGCATTAACACAGATACAATAAGCGTTTAATTTCATGCATAGGAGACGACTGCTGTAGCCGTTATAATCCCCCCTGGAAAAAATATAAAATAAAATGTCTGTCTGTGTTTGCATAGCACAGACATGTAATGTTTTTTTCCTGGCTCTGAGTTTGCCTGAGCTACACATTCGTCCAGTTCCTTTTAACTGGACTTTAAGAGCGGAGTTGTCACGTCACCTCGCTCAGCTTGTGCGACTGTATATTTCCTGCCAGAGTCACATCACTCCATTTCACACACACGCTCACTCGCAACAAAATCATTGTGGAGTTTTCTGCCACTTGCCATGTACTCGAATGAAGGGCTGTGTCTAAATCTGTAAGGAAAGTGTGCGCGGGAGCATGGGATGAGTATTTACGGATTTAAATGTAACAGAGCCACGACTGGCTGACATTTAAGTTACATATTTAAATGTAACAGAGCCACGACTGGCTGATATTTAAGTTACATATTTAAATGTAACAGAGCCACAACTGGCTGACATTTAAGTTACATATTTAAATGTAACAGAGCCACGACTGGCTGATGTTTAAGTTACGGATTTAAATGTAACAGAGCCACGACTGGCTGACATTTAAGTTACGGATTTAAATGTAACAGAGCCACGACTGGCTGATATTTAGGTTACAGATTTACATGTAACAGAGCCACGACTGGCTGACGTTTAAGTTACGGATTTAAATGTAACAGAGCCACAACTGGCTGATATTTAAGTTACGGAT
>CM040992.1:4191641-4212928 GCA_022985145.1 Pangasius djambal
TGTGTGTGTGTGTGTGTGTGTGTGTGTGTGTGTGTGTGTGTGTGTGTGTGTGTGTGTGTGTGTGTGTGTTTTAGGTAGCGACCTCAGCCGTGTGGTGTAAAACACACAAGCCTACAGCATGTCGTCTGTGTGTGTTATTTCCATGCGTTACATTAAAGTGTCTGTTCACTGCATAAGCTCGCGTCGATACGGATAACGACAAATCATCCAACGCTGCGGCGTAGTTACTGTTTCAGATCTCTTCTCCCCTCCATATGTCCTCTATACAGACAGTGATGTAAAGTCAACACGACGTGTTTTGCTGCTGATAAGGTCTGTTTGTACTGCAGACAAGTTGTATGTACTAAAGACATCGAATTTCCATTCACAGTCATTTGCTGACTGCAGCCACGCTTTATCAATGATTTTTTTTATTTATTCATTCCTCCTTTTTTTTTTTTTTTTTTGTGGTGGTGAAATGTGCAAAATCTTGTAACAGTGTAATTATAGCAGTAAAGTCTGTCAGTTTGTGCAGCACCTTACTTACATCCTACACACTTCACTTCAATTCCTCACACACATTTCTTCAGTTGAGTTGGTGAATTTTTAAAAAAATGTTTAATTACATAATCCTGATATCACTGTATAATAAGTCGTACATGACAAAGCGGTTTAACAGAACCGCAAAGTTCGAGTGCTCATAAACTCATAATTTTTTCCTGTCATACACAGTCTCTTGTTATGCGTCTATAGAGACGTCACGAAGAAAAAAAAATAAAGCTTGGAAGGAAGTGGCAGAGATGGTTAGTGCCTCTGGAGTGTGTTTACTGCTAGTACAGTCAGGTCTTGCTGCCAATCTGCAAAAGCCTAACATGCAACTCCATTTTTGTAACACTTTCTTCCACTCTATTAAAATATTAGTATACATTTTAAACTAAAGTAAACTGAATGCTGTCGCAAATCACGTGCCCAAGGCAACGCTGTTGCTTTCTCATCAGAACTGAGAAAGAAAGAAAGAAAGAAAGAAAGAAAGAAAAAAAAAAGGACGGACTACGACCAGCGCAAGTGACGCGTAGCTCGCTAGTGTGAGCGCGGTATGCAAATCAAGGCATCCGAGGCATGACTTCTTTAACAGGAACCCTTGGAATAAAAGGAAATTTGCCTAAATGAGAGTCTTGCATATAGAAACAGTCAGTGGCTCTCAAGCGACAGCTGGAAAGTAGGTCACTGATGTGATGCAGTGCTGCCAGATGTTGATCAAACTTAGCCTTGGTCTTTGCTCTGTTAGTTCTTATGCTTTTTTCTCTCTCTCTCTCTCTCTCTCTCTCTCTGAATCTGCACCAATTAATAAATGTTTAATGTTTGAAAATTAATGTAATGATTTTTTCTCTCTCTTTTTTTTTTTTTTTGTTTTTCCAGGTTTAAGCGGGAGCCCTGCCGATATCGAAAGCAGAAAATTAGCGTTTGGACAGAACTTTATACCTCCGAAAAAGCCAAAAACATTTCTTCAATTAGTATGGGAAGCATTACAAGACGTAACGTTGATTATTCTAGAAGTGGCAGCCATAATTTCATTAGGCCTTTCTTTTTATAGACCTCCGGAATCAAGTGATCAAAGTAAGCACCTTTTTAAGTTTCAGTGTAACATATAATGCTATGTTCGCAATGTTTTCAATCTGATATGGTGTCTTTTTTTTTTCTTTCTTTTTTTTTTTTTTTTGTTAAAACTGGTGTGTTTTGTGTGTGTGTGTGTGTGTGTGTGTGTTTGCAGAATGCGGAGAGGGAACAGGAGGCGTGGAAGACGAGGGCGAGTCAGAGGCAGGATGGATCGAGGGAGCAGCCATCCTCCTTTCTGTTATCTGTGTGGTGCTAGTGACTGCCTTTAACGACTGGAGTAAAGAGAAGCAGTTCCGTGGCTTACAGAGCCGCATTGAACAAGAGCAGAAGTTTACAGTGGTGCGCGCTGGGCAAGTCATTCAGATCCCCGTGGCCGAGATTGTAGTCGGGGATATTGCACAAATCAAATATGGTAAGCTCGCACATTGCACAGCTGCGCTGTAGAAGCAGTGCTGTGTTCATCTGTCGTGACGTAACGTAATGTAACGCAACAGAAAGCGTTCACATCGCCGTGCTCTCTGTGTGGGACCGGAAGGGTGAAGGGTGTCACACTCTCACAGCGAGACTAGCCAGTCACAGGCGTCATATACGTGAGCCCACGTATGCGGAAGAGGGCAGATAGCGCTTTCCTCCGAGTGTGTTACGCCACACTGTGACGCAGAAAACATGCTCGGAGGAAGCACGTGTTAGCCTTCACCCTCTGTGTGACATGCGAGAGCTGGCTGAGTAAATGGAGGGAAAAATTATATTAAGCATTTAGGCTTTCCAGAGTACAAGACATTCTTTCTAACGTTGTTGTTGTTGTCGTTGTTGTTGTTCAGGTGACCTCTTACCTGCCGATGGCGTTCTCATCCAAGGGAACGATCTTAAAATCGATGAGAGTTCTCTGACAGGAGAATCGGACCACGTGAAGAAACTGCTGGATAAAGATCCTATGCTGTTGTCAGGTACGAAGCCGTCAGCGCTGCTGCTAAACGTAACTGAGTAATCGTCAGGGTGATTAACGATTAATTATATTTAATACGCTCGACTTCACCAAACTTATTATTTAGTAACAAGTAACTGAGTAAAATATGCTTGATCTCCAGCATATCAAGGCGTTGTATAGTTTTATTTTAACACATTTATAAGACACTTTATATAATATCTAACATCTAACATCTAACATTGCTGTAGACGGATCAGGGACCTTCCTCCATACCGAACATTTCAACCATCTCAAGCCTGTACGCATGCAGACTGCCGTCTCTTCAGTTCTAAACCACAGGATTGCAAAATCCAGAGGTCGAGCTGGCTCTTGCCAAACACCGCCTTTGTGTTTCTGCATCCGTTCCTTGGTCTAGTTTGATCATCTTGGATATTCGGGGTCATCGTCTCGTTAAGAGATCCGACCGCAACCAAGAGAAGACCTGTTTTTTGGGATGATTACGTCACAAATGGTTCCATCATTTCGTTAATCCGTCCCAACCTGCCCTGAGCAACACACAAGCCTGCTCTAATGCTGCGCTTTTTTTCTCTCTCTATCTGTAAAACGGTGTGTGACGTGAAAAGGTTTATCTCCCTGTTATTTTGTGCATATAGACATCAGTATGCTCTGATAACTGGTGAGCGTCTTTGAAAACGAGCATTTGAGCTAAACGGTAGTCACTGGAGAAAAGGGTAGATTTTCTCATTTAATGCGACTACATTTCTGACAATACGTTTATCTGTAACACGTGCACGTTTTTAATACTGACCGACTAACCACACTGGGGCGACTGGGCGGGTAGACAAGTGAAACAGACAGCCCGAGTGATTATTCAGGTCCTGAGTGACGTCCTGCCTCTTCTCAGTTTGCACTTTAGTGGCCATCTTTGGCACGTCTCATACAAATATCCAGCAGGGGTCGGGCGATATGACACAAACATATCATATCACGAAAATTCAAGACATTCCTACGATACACGATATAAAAAAAAAAAAGCCGCCAGAAAACAGTGTTGTTGCATTTTAAAAAGTTAATTCAGTGATACCTTTGTATCAATTTGTTGCCTGCAAGAATAAATTGGAGTAGGTTCATTGGAGAATTGGTTTTAAAGGTTCAAGCAGTATAAAATTTTATAAAAAGACGTCACGATTTCTCAGAATTGTGTATCGTGACGTAATTTATCGCGATCTTGATATTACGTTGTCATAGCCCTGATGTCCAGTGGAGTATTAAAATGTCTAGGCAATAATGGACCATTTATTTGCAAACTGACTGAAAGATGAGATTTATTATGTCTTTGACGAAAATGTACATACTTTATCATATTTACGAAAGTGTTTTTTTTTTTTTTTAATTATTAATGTTGTCATTTCGGATATTCTGGACCTTTATGTGCTTGAATTTTGTGCTGAAACATTTAAGCCCTGAAAATTGCTGGTCCATTTTAAAGTATCAAGCACATTTTCCATGTAAAGATAAATATTACTATCAGGCAGTTAAAGTTATGAAATATAACTGATGCTGATAACCTGGGTTAGCTATATGAGAAATGCTATCACATGAGAACAAAGGTCGAATTGCGCTCTCTTTACAATCCCCCCTGGGCTTCTTTTGCCTTGTGATAGAAGGCTCAAGAGCGAGCTGGTGTTTTTCTAGGCCTTATTTTGACCGGCGCTGTAAGACGAGGCAGCAGCCTCAATCTGACTTTGCTTGATTGTCAAAGGAGACACTTTTCAATCCCGGAGCACTCCGTGCTTTATAAATAGCTGCTTCTTTGGGTCATTTGGTCCGACGGACGACCCATATTTAGATGGCACTTACGCAGAAATTAAACACTGTGTGTTTGTTTGTGTGTGCAAACTTTTGTGTTTATTGTACTTGCAACCAAATGGCATGCCCTCACCCGTGCGTCCTCTTGTGTACAGGTACCCATGTCATGGAGGGCTCTGGAAAAATGGTCGTCACTGCCGTCGGCGTCAACTCCCAGACCGGAATCATCTTCACCTTACTGGGGGCAGGAGAGGACGACGAAGACGAGGAGAAAGAGGAGAAGAAGAAAGAAAAAGAGAGGAAGAAGGAGAAGAAAAGTATGCCAGCGCTATTATTTGGTGTCCTTCCAGCCTCTCTGGCAGTCTGACCTGTTTTAAAATAGATCAGCCATGTTAGTCTGTGGCCTTTCAGCGTGTAGAGGCAGCAGCGGAGTTGTTATCCAAAGAAAAAACTGTTATCTAATTTGGGCGTGTCAGCTGTGTAAGGGTGACAATACACAATATCAGTTGCACGCGCATGCACACGCACACACACACACACACACACACACAGAGCTGACAGGACTGCACTAATGCCTGTCTTACTGCGGGTTAGAGTAATGTTTGTTTTATTTCCTGTTCAGTCAGGCTCACTCGCCATAGACAAACACTGTGGTGCCTAGTCTTTGGCCATTTCGATTTAAGGCCATATCCGTGAGGTGCTAGACACTAGGGTTGCCAGAACAAATATTACTGTTCGAATTTTCATAAAATTTACATACTTAAAAAAAAAAAAAAAATACAAAAGAAACCTGTGTTTGAATATTTAAGGCAAGGTGACTTTTTAAAACAGAAAGATATCACAAGCAGTCTTTGCCAGTTGATTGCTAATATTTGTACAAGTTACATTTGTTTATGCAAATGAGGCCAAATAAGTATAAAGTCGCATATTTAATCAAACCATGAATTCAGTCTGTTGATTTTTGCTAGAATAAAAATAATCATTGCACCCTGAAGAAACGCTCAAGACCTCCTCTGTAATATCCTTCAAGTTAGAGGTAGGAATGAACATGCAGATCACCTAGAAACTAGGATTTTTGGTTCTGAATATAAAAAAAAAATAGGACATGAAGTGATCGTGAAGTGGGCGGAGCTTAAGCCTTGTTGCAAAGATGTTTCAGATGATACGGTGGGTGAGAGTGGACAAAACATTGAAATAAACATTTTTGTTGATTATTATTATTATTACAGTTTGAGATGTTATAGATGTATATATATTTTTTAAATCTGGAAAATAATTGACGTAACCAAAACTATCGTTTCTGCCTGTAGTAACCTTAAAAGATGACAAAGTGACATCATAGCCAGTGAAATTTTCTTTAATTTAATTAATTTCCTATTATCAGATTACATTAAACCAAATATAATATTTTTTAAAAAGTCTTGTTTTATTGTTCTAATCTTGTTCAGATGATTTGTTTCTGGAAAGAAGCAAAATTATCTGGTAATAAGAATAAGAAAACGTAAAGCCTGAAACAAGTAAAAACATCTACAAATAAGTTTAATAATCTCTAATAACATTTGCTTTATCGTAATGTTATAATAGGAAATATTAGATACATTTCTGCACTGCTCTGCTTTTAGTCGTTTAATTTACGTCGACCTCGTTCTAATTTTGGCCACTGACCTTTGCGTCACTTGTGGCACTCGTCGCTCTGAATAAATGAGGTATTTATGGCATACCTTTTGCACAAATGATTTAGAATACTGATTCTTCCAAGTAGCAGAAATTCAAAGGCTTTTTAAGGGAACGCGGCAGCGCCGTCAGACACCAGGCGGTGAATAGTACAACACTGTTTACATTACGTTGGCTGTTTATCATTTAAATCGAACAATGATAATGGATGTGCGACGTGCTCCGTGTAAGCCTGCCTTCATTTCGACACCACAAGGCTTGAAAACTAGATCACATCAGCCATTTGCAAATTAATTAGACGCTTAAACTTAAATTAAACAACAAATAATTATATAATATTTGGTACAGCAATAGAAGTTTATAATAAGCTTCATTAGTTTGTTTGTTTTTGCTACTGCCAATCAGCAGGGACCAAATGGAGCTGAAATGTTTTTCTTGCTGTCTGTTCATCATATCCCCAGTTTAGCATATGGCAAGGATTTCTGCTCCATTAGCCAACAGCGTTTGTACTGAATTTCAGCAGCCTCCTGTCCTCGTGTGTTAGCAGTTCCAGTGAATGCCCCTAGACCTTTTAGCAGCTCGGCGCTCACAAAGCCCGGGCCGTGTTTTTGTTCATCGAATGTACGGATCACCACAGCTACATGTGTGCACACAGGCGTGTCTGTGGCCTGGCCAAAGATTTTCATCCTGCATTAAGGCCCCAACCCACATCTGGTTTTTCTTTCTTTCCTTTCCTTTCCTTTCCTTTCCTTTCCTTTCCTTTCCTTTCCTTTCCTTTCTTTTTTTTTTTTTAAGACCTTTATAAAATACTAAGTACTGCCTCTCACTCTATTAAATCAAAGAGAGCATTTGCATAATTAAAAATACATTTAAATGGATGTGGCAGAATAATCTCAGGCACAGCGTGGGACTGTTAAATAAGTTTCAGAGCGTTTCTGACGTGCTCTTTCTCTCCGTAGACAAAAAGCAAGATGGCTCTGTGGAGAACCGAAAGAAAGGTGAGTAACCCTATTGACTTAACTGCATAATGAGCCACATATTGGCTTAGCTGGCAATCTCTGAGGTGCTGCAGCATTGCGTTAAAACCATTGCCTTAACCCATTACTTCTATCGGATAGTCATTAGAGCTGTCCTGCTTGCGCTAGTGTGCGTGCTTGTGCGTGCATTGCTTTGTGAGGTACAGTATGCATCCGATTCAGTTCAGCTTTGCTGATATGATGCAGTTAAAAAAATTTTACAAAACAGACGCCATTGACAGATGAGCGAGACTGAAACGAGGAACCCGTCCTCCTCTGGGTAGAGTATAATGGTATTTTAGGCATGATCCGAGTTCGCGTATAAAGTAGTCTTTCGAGCTGGTCCAGCTATGATGGATTAACTACAAAAGGCTGACGAGTGTAAGATACATCAACACCCCTCACTCCAGCCTCAGCAAACCCGAGCGAGCCTGGACGAGAGCGCCAGTATCGCAGCTTACAGCAATTCCCCAGCATGTGCCTAAATCCAGATCTCTGACAGGAAAGTTTCTTCAGGCGCTTCTCGGGAAAAAGCTTTTTGCTGTCAATTTTTCAAATTCTGTTCTGAATTTTTCAACTCTTCCACTGAAGCAGGCATGATGGATTATAGATAATGGATAATGTAGAACAGGAATATTCACCTAGAAATTTTTTTTAAAGGTCCAGTTAAATAAAATTCCAGAGAGATCCAGATAAGCAACTAACGTGACTGAATGGCGATGACCCTTACCTCATAACCATTACCTCATTGGCTGTAAATTTGAATAATTCGAAGCGGATGTGTTTTGTTTCTCGTTGGCGCTTCACGTTGCCACTCACTCTTACTCCGTCAGCATGTTTGACCATTCTCGCACATGCACAGATATTATTTTTGTATTGTACCTGCCTGCTACATTTTCTAATAAACTTTAGTTTCCCAAATTATACACATCTTAATAATTTAAGCCGCCGTGACTCTAACTGGGATAAAGCAGTGACTAAAAAGGAATGAACGCGTGTAGTATATCCCATGTGAGGAACCTGTACATTGCCATGGTAATGAACTTGGCCTTTCTTTGTCCCACAAGCTTCACATCTGAACACCTGTATTAAAGTATAAACCGTGACTATTACACAGCTCTACTCTGAACAGTTTTGAACTCGAAGCAGGCGGGTTAAGCTGGTCCACTTCCTTCCTTCTGATCAATAACTTACATTGATCGCATGTGATTGGATAAACTGAAATGGAGGATCTGCTACAGGAGCCGTGTTGGTTCATGTTTAGGAAGCTGGAGTCGCTGAGCTACAGTGCTTCATTCGGTTCATGTCTGCATTCAGACCACAGTCCAGCAGTCGACGACCCCTGCTCTCACACTTTATACATCACACCTACTGGAACATCCCAACAAAAAAAAACAAAAGGCAATACTGTTGTCCAACATAGAGTACACATAGGCATGCACTCGTTTTTCTACATCATGCAACTACAGTGTATTCTGCATCATGTACTTGTAATAAACAGGTACCTTAAATGTTCAAATAAAAACAGCAAACTGTTAATGTTCAGAAACGCATAATCAGTCACAGGGGAGAGTCGTGTTCGAGCAAACTGAGGCTAGTGCCAGTTCTGATAACAGGGAGTCTGTTATGTGTTATTTGGTCTGTATTTGATATCGAAGCAGGACTGTGGTGTTTACTAAAGCGCAGGCTGCACAGCCTCTCTCACTTCCACGCTTGCCAGGAACGAGGACTAATACCTCAGACTAGGATTACAGCCCTGCGTGGAGAACAGTCCTGCCACAGCACAGAACAAGCACGGCACGCACATTTCATCCTTCATATCTTCTGACTGCAGCCTGGACTTTAACCGTGGTTAGAAGAAGCATGTTACACAGGGGTTAGAGATCACTGAAGTTTATGTTAGGGTGTGTGCATGTGTTTGCGAGTGTGTGTACAGCGGTGCACTGACATGCTGTTTTTTAACATGCTGATTTCATCAGAGTGATGGGTGTGGGTTTGTGTGATAACCCAGCGATAATACTTTGAGCCTGTATTAAGGCCTGGGTTGCTTGAACAGAATACAACCTGTTGAATTTCTATCCACCATTAAAAAAAAAGAGATGTTTAATCAGAGCGCTGAAGAGATGCCCTAGTTTCCTCGTGGCTTTTGTGCATGCATGAACATGGCCTGTTTGCTTGCAGGAAGAACAGAGGGACCCTACAGTCATTCTCTCCCACAGAGAAGGAGACCCATTATATCTGAGGGGTCCCAAGACACACAAAGCATGTTGCACAGCTTGACCTGACCCTAAGGCCCTTTGGGTAGCCACACAAATGGAAAAAGTAGCTCTTAAACAAAAGAGAGGGAAGTGAAAACTGCTAGTGAAATGCGGGCTGCAGGCACTCGCAGGAGCACTGTTGGCATTTGGAGATTAAAAGACATTACGCACTCATAAACTTTATCACTGTGCGCAGGGCTATAAACCTGCTTTGTTCTTCATTAACGTTATTATAATAAAGAGGTTTTACCATGCTTGAAGCAGTCGTTTGATTTTGTCCGAATTATGGAGACGCGTATCATTTCATTGATATCGGAAGCACTTTTTAAAACTGGCCCACACGTATCGGTGACGGCGTACAAACAATAATAACTGTGCGAGCGAGATTAAATAAGTCCAGCGCACATCTCTGCTTCAGACTACTTAGGAAACTGGAGTCGGAATTCCCACACCATGCTGATATTTCTACATTGACCTTCCCCAACGTCCTTGTATGCTGTAGCGTTACAGTCTCCCTGGGATGGTCAACAAGCATGCGTGTGATTGGTCAGGTGTCCACAAACCTTTGGCCATAAAGTGTATTTTGTCGCAAATAAAGAATAGTTATGAGAATAAGTAGATCAGTTCCATGACAAAGCTGTGTATGTGAATTTTAGTGTTTTTTTTTTTTTTTTTTTTTTCTCATTATTATTATATTGTCTCTCAAACACATTTTTAAGTCTCTCTCTCTCTCTTTTGCACTGTTCAGCTAAAGCCCAGGATGGTGCTGCAATGGAAATGCAGCCCCTGAACAGCGACGAAGGGGCAGATGCGGAGGAGAAGCGCAAAGCCAACTTGCCAAAAAAAGAGAAATCTGTTCTGCAGGGAAAGCTGACTAAACTTGCAGTCCAAATCGGCAAAGCAGGTCAGAGCATTTTAGTTCTCGTCCTAATTGCCGAACCTTACTCTTACTCTTCTTAGAGATCTGCTGTGGCTGTTTATTATGATCCTGTGGTGCCTTTTTTTTTTTCCCTGAAGCTGACCCTTTTGTTTTCAGTTGGGCTCTGATCTTTTGGGTGTAGCACTGGTTTAAGGGTGTGCTCATCTCATCTCTGTGCAGGTCTGGTGATGTCCGCCATCACCGTCATAATCCTGGTGGTGTTGTTTATAGTGAACACCTTTTGGGTGCAAGGCCTTCCGTGGGAGAAAAACTGCACACCCATATACGTCCAGTATTTCGTCAAGTTCTTCATCATCGGCGTGACCGTCCTGGTGGTGGCCGTCCCTGAGGGTCTGCCTCTTGCCGTCACTATTTCACTGGCTTACTCCGTCAAAGTATGTCCCGCTCTGTAAAGTAGCCACGTAGCTATATCACTGACCTCCATGTTGGACAGCACACACATTGCTTTTGAGAATGACTTGCCATAGCTGTTATAGTGACCGTTTACACGGCCTGTTATATACCAACAGATTTTAGGATTTTAGGCTTTCTCTGGGTTAATCTTGTCCTTGCCCTGTCTAATCCTGTATTGCCCCACCTTCCCACCCCCACCATCTTTTTCTGTTTTGCAGAAAATGATGAAGGACAACAATTTGGTAAGGCATTTAGATGCCTGCGAGACCATGGGCAATGCTACTGCCATCTGTTCAGATAAGACGGGCACTCTGACCATGAACAGGATGACTGTGGTGCAGGCTTACATCGCAGACCAGCACTACAGGAAGGTCCCTGAGCCAGAAGTAATCCCTGCCAGCATCATGGACCTGCTCATTCTGGGCATCAGCGTCAACAGCGCTTATACCACCAAGATCATGGTGAGTGCACCTGCATCCACTGTGCGATTCACTGGTTTAGATCAGCTGTGCCTGTGTCGATTATTCATTACACCTCTTGGACAGGAATCCGTGATAGGCCAGTATAAAAAATATATATGTGCCATTTTTTTAATCATTATTTTTTTCTTTTCTTCTCCCCCACCTCTTCCCCAGTCTCCTGAGAAGGAGGGAGGTCTGTCTCGTCAGGTGGGCAACAAAACCGAATGTGCCTTGCTCGGCTTTGTGCTGGACCTGAAAAAAGACTACCAAGCAATCCGCAACGAGATCCCCGAGGAGAAGCTCTATAAAGTTTACACTTTCAACTCTGTCAGGAAATCCATGAGCACCGTGCTGAAGAACGCTGACGGAAGCTTCCGGATGTTCAGCAAAGGAGCCTCGGAAATTCTACTCAAGAAGTAGGCATCTCTCAGACTCCAAGCCTCGTGTCTTTTTATTTAAAAAAATTTTTAAAAAAAGGAGGGGTTAGTGAGGTAAAGAATCGTGTCATCACGCTTACTAAGCAGATCAGATGCTTTCGTTCTTTCGCCCCCCACCAAAACCCACCAGCCAGGCTACTGATGCATTTCCCCAAAGAAATTACCCAGATGGTGCTTCTCATCCTGCTGCCTCATAACCGTTTCTCCTGTTCTGCTCTTTCCCTGCCTAGATGTTATAAGATCCTTACAGCGAGTGGTGAGGCCAAGGTGTTCCGGCCCAGAGACAGGGATGACATGGTGAAGAAGGTGATTGAGCCCATGGCCTCTGAAGGCCTGAGGACGATATGCCTGGCCTACAGAGACTTCCCTGCCTCAGAAGGAGAACCCGACTGGGAAAACGAGGCCGATATACTCACCAGACTCACCTGTGTGTGTGTGGTGGGCATCGAGGACCCCGTCAGGCTGGAAGTATGACCCTGTGTTTGATTAATAAATCATTAGGAACAGCTGTTTGTTAGATGTCCTTTAGCGCTAGCTGAATATCTTTAACGCTTAGTGAGGTGTGCCATCTGACCCAGTTCTCTCAATCAGGTCCCTGACGCTATTAGAAAGTGCCAGCGTGCCGGGATCACAGTACGCATGGTCACCGGGGACAACATCAACACAGCTCGCGCCATAGCAACCAAATGCGGCATCCTGCAGCCTGGAGATGACTTCCTCTGCCTGGAAGGTAAAGAATTCAACCGGCGGATACGCAACGAGAAAGGAGAGGTGAGATAAACACTGTTTCTGCTAGAGTGCTCACACAGAGATTTAAGATTTCCTTTAAAGTCCTGACAGGCATGATGTGCTTATTTTATAGATCGAACAGGAGCGGATTGATAAAATATGGCCTAAACTCAGAGTCCTGGCGAGATCCTCTCCCACAGACAAGCACACGTTAGTTAAAGGTATCCTGTCGTTGTTGTTTTTTTTTTTTTTGGTTTTTTTTTCACACATTGTTTTATGAACCAGGATAAACTAATTATATTGAGTGGAAGTGCTGAGTGACTTACAAACAAATGTTTCCTTTTCAGGTATCATCGACAGCACTGTTGTAGAACAGAGGCAAGTGGTAGCAGTAACGGGAGACGGTACAAACGACGGCCCTGCCTTGAAAAAGGCCGATGTTGGATTTGCTATGGTATACGCCTTACATGCGTAAAAAAAACCAGACCAATAAATTTCACACTAGTGCTTGAAACGGCTGCGTGCTTTTATGGAATGCAGATGCAGACTTCTTGTCTTTTTCGTTGTTCTCAGGGCATTGCAGGCACAGATGTGGCTAAAGAGGCCTCCGACATCATTCTCACCGACGACAATTTCTCCAGCATTGTCAAAGCGGTCATGTGGGGCCGCAACGTCTACGACAGCATCTCCAAATTTCTGCAGTTCCAGCTCACTGTCAATGTAGTGGCTGTGATTGTGGCCTTCACTGGAGCTTGCATCACACAGGTAATCGAATCTCTCCTGTGCTCTTCTGACCAGCATGAAAGACAACAACATGTGGAATAGCCGAATGGGATAAACGGATGAAGTGCTGAAGGAAGTTTGTTAGACCAAACTGAGCAACTCTAAATGATTGCTTATTAGTATGAAACAGAAGCAGAGGATTACAACCCACCTGGGAGGAACTGATTTAAAACTGGAGCAGACTGATGAGCAGTAAGCTGATGATATGGCGGCGTCTTCTTGGTTGCTTGTGTTGCCGTCAAATGGCAAGCGTGTTTTTGAAACGGAGCTCAAGTACATGCTTCAGTGAAACCGTGTCAAGTTTCAAAGGTTATGCTTTAGACCACGGGTGTCCAATCTTATCTGGAAAGGTCCGGTGTGAGTGCAGGTTTTCATTCCAGCCGAACAGGAGCCATCTTGGTCTTGGCTCAGGTGTGGCTTCTGCTTGGTTGGAATGAAAAGCTGCACTCGCACCGAACCTTTCCATATAAGAGTGGACACCACTGCGCTAGACAAAATAAATAAATAAATTTGCTTTCCTGTTATGTGCACAGCACACAGCTTCTACTCTAAAAAAAAAAAAAAAAAGGGGGGGGGGGTCCTCCTTTCATTTCTCATTTCATTGTTAGAACCTGTTTTATACGGGTGAAAACCGGTTTTCCACATCATTCTCAGTCGTCTTGCGATTTCAGACATGCTTGTTGCAGGTCCTGATTTTAGATTTTAGTCCTGATACCCAGCTAGTTTCTTCCTTGCAGGAGTCATTAATCTTATTTTCCAGACATTGAGTCACTCTGGAGTGCTAATATTGTTCTTAGTCTAAAAATCTGACTAAGCATTTTTATTTTTGCTGCTTCAGAGTGTAGACTAGTTATGTTTGTTTGTTTGTTTGTTTTTCTCCCTTTAGTTTTGCTCGTTTTCTAAGCTGAAGCCTTTGCTACATCTTAATTCTTTTGTCAGTCCTGGAAAATGGTTGGCTGTATGAACTTCATCATGAAGTCGCTAAAGAGCAGCGTGTAGAACGTGTTCTCCTATTCAGTTACAGTTCAGCTAATAAGGAAATTATAGCACAAGCAGCCGAAAATGTCCCTTATTTTCTAGAAAATATAGCAGAGCAACAGTTTGACCACTTTAATGAACAATGTCTCAGAATGGTATACTCTAATCCCCTAACTCTTTAGAGAGGAGGAATTATTAGTTAAATATTAGCAAGATTGTCCTGAACTTAATGAGAGTTCTGCATTTTATGTGATTTTTTTTTTTTTTTTTTTTTTTTTCTCCCCCCTCAGGATTCTCCACTGAAAGCAGTACAGATGTTGTGGGTAAATCTGATTATGGACACCTTTGCCTCACTGGCTCTGGCCACTGAGCCTCCCACGGAGTCTCTGCTGCTGAGGAAGCCATACGGCCGTAACAAACCCCTCATCTCCAGGACCATGATGAAGAACATCCTGGGCCATGCCGTTTACCAGCTCACAGTCATCTTCACTCTGTTGTTTGCAGGTGCGAACCAACAGCGCTTTACTTTACTCGAAGGCCAGAAAAGCACTATTAGTACTGTAATCGGTTTTGAGCGGACGTCGCGGCTACACGAGCACGGAACGCTTGACTTAACCTTAACCGTAATCCTTTTTTTCTTAGGCGAAAAGCTATTCGACATAGACAGCGGCCGTAACGCCCCTCTCCATGCACCACCCTCTGAGCACTACACCATTGTCTTCAACACCTTTGTGTTGATGCAGCTCTTCAACGAAATCAATGCCCGCAAGATCCACGGCGAGAGGAACGTCTTTGAGGGTATCTTCAACAACCTTATCTTCTGCTCCATTGTCTTTGGCACGTTCGTCATCCAGGTGGGTACTAATCGAAATGCGGACGACAGAAGCATTCCAGTGAACGTTAACTCCTCTAACGCAATCCGTTTCTTTCCAGATTGTCATCGTGCAGTTTGGAGGCAAGCCCTTCAGCTGTGTGGGTCTTAGCGTCGAACACTGGCTCTGGTGCGTTTTCTTAGGATGTGGCTGCCTGCTCTGGGGTCAGGTGAGACCGCAGTTATTTAAACATCACACTGGAATATTTTTGATTGTAGAATCCTCACAAAGGACGTCAGACCGCCATGTTGATTTTGAACGTTGTGGCATTTCCTTGTCAAGCAGGTGGATCAGCTACATTGTAGTTATGCAGTGGTTGAGCACTGCCCTCTTGTGGTCAACACCTGGATTGAAATCAGTTGAAAATCAAAGTGGATGATGGAAAAATTAAATAAACAAACGTTCAGTGTCATCAAAATGGAGCCAGAAATGCAGCCGTTATGTCTATTTATGTTGTTGTGTTTGTTTACAGTGGCATTTTGGGTCGGAGCAGCAGCTTGTGTTCCACGGAAATAATCATTTCGCAGACAGAGAAGGGAAAGTTACCAGAGAAATTGGCCAAAGCTTTGCTGTCCTGTTTTGTGTTTTCAAATCCTCATTTATTTTCTGTCAAGTGCTAACAAAATGCACCTTCTGTTACGTTTATTTAACAAAGATTTCACACCTGTTAGTCCATTTGTCAAGTCCATATCAGAGTGAAATGGATACTTTTGGTTTAATTGCTATTTGGTTTTATTTGGTTTCACACTGCGCACAATTAAACTAACCAGAAAGCAAACAAAGTGCACACAGAAATCACAAAAGCACAGAGAGCACAGAGTCGGCACTCGCTAGATGATTTTATAAATAACAAGCTGAAAGCATTTTGTGTGGTGCAGAGTTCTACCGCTTTGTGCTTTGGCTCGGTTTGCCCACTGCGACTCAGTCGAGCAGCTCGCATCTGCAAAAAAAAAAACAAAACTGCTGCAACCAAAAACACATGACAAGTTTGCTGCAATCGGGTCGATTCAGAATCACTTTCTCGCTGCACTAGAGTTCACTTGGGGGTGAACCGAGGCCACCTCACTCAGACGCATATGTGAACACACTCTTCATCTTCATGTGTATCATCTTGACTGAACCGCAGTGTTTGACCGAGTTCCTGTTGCTCCACCCTCGTGCAGGTGATCTCCTCCATCCCGACCAGTCGCCTGAAGTTCCTGAAGACGGCCGGTCATGGAACTCAGAAGGAAGAGATCCCAGATGAGGAGCTAGAGGACATGGAGGACCTCGACGAGATTGACCACGCTGAGCGTGAGCTCCGCAGGGGGCAAATCCTCTGGTTCCGAGGCCTCAACAGGATACAGACTCAGGTAACTTCACCGAGACACTCGTCTACACACCCCATGCTGAGGAACATCAGGACAGGTCCCCGTACACTCTGTGCTTTCTTCACTCTTAGTTAGTGCCAACGTCTTTTCTTATGGTTAACTTTACAGTACCCTTTGTGCAGTCTGATTTCTGGCGAAGTAGCTCTTCTGATTTAATGTACTGATCAGGGTAAAGTCGGGGAGGCTAACGCTGGGGTTAACTGTCTTCCATGCAGTGCCTTTTCTCTCAATGCTGCTACCTGTCCTCTCTTTATATGGGTGCCCTTCTTTTTCTGTCCTCCCTCCCTGCTTCTCTTATTCTCACTTTCTCTTTGCTTTCTCTCTCTTTCTCTCCTATATGCGTTCTTTGGGCCCTCCTGTCACGCTCTCTGATTCCTTGCAGATGGATGTAGTGAGTGCGTTCCAGAGCGGCACTTCCTTTCAGGGGGCCCTCAGGCGTCACCCCTCGAGCACCAGCCAACAGCACGATGTAACCAATGTTTCTAGCCCTACACATGTAGCGTTTTCTACTGCCACTGCCTCCAACAAAGCTTCTGCCACTGTGGGGTGTGAGTGCGTGTTTCTTAGTGCATGACAATTAACATTTCCTCCTTCACTCGCCTAACGTTCTACATTCTTCTATAATGTCCCTCTCTATGAAAAGAGAACAAAAGAAAATTGAAATAATGAGTTTAAAAACCAAAACTATACAAACAAACAAAAAAAAAACAAACAAAAAAAAAACAACAACAACTAGATGTCCACTACATTGCTTCTGAATCCAAGTGCTGATATTTATGGAGATATATCTGTGTGTACTGTTCTGAGGCCAGTGGGGCTGAGGTCTCTCCGTCATGTGTCCTGTTTGATAGCTTTGGCTGGGTTTTTCCTCAAATAAACAGTGTGTTAACATTCTAACAGATCAACATCGTGTGTGTTGCGTCTGCAGCCGCTGCTGTGCCTCGGTCCCTCTGCTGGGCTCTGTGACTGCTATAGTCCTCTGTGTGTAAATATTTTGAGTATATGCCCATGGTCACACTGACAAAAAAAAAATTGGCCTTGCTTAGAGGCTGTGTGGAATTTGTTTTGAACTCGAAAACTGCCTTTCTGCGATAATTCCTGTGAAACGATGATTTATTTTTTTTTTTTCCCCTCAGCTAGTCAGAATCAAGTCCAGGTTTCTGCAGGTTTGTCTCTTGCTGGAGTTGGACATGTTCCTTAATCCATTTGCAACTGAGACGCAGGGGAGGGAGCACAGCGTCTGCTTCTCCTGGAATGAATGTCCTGTGTTGTGTCCTCTGTGGAATGAGTATTTATTTATATCTCTCCTGCCTTTCTTTCTTTCTTTCGTTTTTTTCCTCTTCTGTTTTTCTGTCTGTTGTCTCTCCAGTTTGTATCATTTTTTAAAAATTTTTTTATTATTTTTTTTTTTCCCTTCTGTTGGATATCAGCGCATACCTTTCTGCTATTAGAATTACTTTTAGTTCATACACACTTATCAAGGCCTTATCATGCTGCATGCAGAGACAGCGGACGCCTGGCTTCCACGAATAATATGGCGTAATCGCTGTACGGACATCATACGGAGGGATTGCGAATTGTGCAGCTAGTTGAGCTCCGTGGACGAAAACGCTATGCGATGTACCACAAGTTTCACGAGCATGTTCAAATCACCATCCTCGACCCTTGTAGTTTAGTTAATCGTCTCACCTACCTCCTGCATCTTATTTATCTTTTCCTTCCATTTTCTTCTTTGAACAAATATGAAACAAAACAAGCATTTCATCCTATTCGTCATGTTCTAACAATTGTGTATGTGTATTTCCAACAACTCCTGCGTCGTTTATACTGCAGCGCTTTGCAGCAAGCAGTCTTCTTCCTGTAGTTGTGGACATTTGAATAGCGCCACCTGCTGTACCGGAGCACACACAAACCCACAGAGAGTATTACAAACCAAGACGGTTTCCTCTTCACACTCACAGACGTTGCGGATGTCGTCTCCTCATTAGGCGTTCTGAGGGGTTTACTCTCTGACGTACACTCTGTCATTTTCCACACATGTACCAACCAACAGTAGCATTACTTACTCACCCCTCTCTGTACGATGCTTCTGGTTTTACATTTATCCCTGCCGTTCTCTAATTATATTGCTTTCACCATTTCTGAATGTTACACCATTCTACTTTAGCATCACTGCTTTCTTCTGCTGTCTTAACAGCCTGAGAATCGTTGCAATAAATCTTATAATTCAATACAATACAGTCACATTTCCACAGCTTCTTTCAGGTCATCAGGAACTCCTGGCTCTTCAGGCTCTTCAGTGACACACTAATGCCGTCTGTTTCTTAGGTACACTGGATGAAAGTGGTGCATCCTGGACCTCCGTGCTTTATTCCTACTAATAAAGTCATCTAATGTATAAAGTTCCTTTATAGGCAGACAGTCCCTTATTTTGACTCCAAAGCGATGCCAAAAAAAAACCAACCCAAAACTGACTCTGTCAACTGACATGTTCCTGCTTTAGAGTTTGTGAAATGTGTCATGGGCTATACTCAAAGGTTTACTTCTGTTAAACAAAGGTAGCACTGCTGTGCATGGGTCCAGTCTCTCTTGTCCGTGTGTGAAATTTATTTGTGTTGTACAGCTTAGAGCTGCTTGGCTGTTCAGAGTTTCTGTATCAAAACTTAATCAGTGATCAACGATCAACCCACCCACCCCCCTTCACCCCATCCTGCTCACCCAAGCATGTCCAGATCGATTAACCTCTCGTGTTCAGCTATGTCCTCTAGTTTAATGTTGATCTCTTTCTCTCTCTCCATCTGTCTTTATATTTCTCTCTCTCTGTCTCTCTCTCTCTGTCTCTCTCTCTCTCGCTTGCATTTTGAATAACTGGACACTGGCTATGCGAGATTTCTGACACTACTACTGAGAGGAGATGCTCAGATCATTTGTTTTCCTGACCTTTTTTTAATTTTAATTTTTTTTTTTGTTTAATATATCTTGTACATTTTTCACTGACGTGAGAGTGGAAAGACAGAGACGGTTTGTCTCTCTCAGTGGAGCTTGTACTAGCTAGCATTAACATGACAATCTGGTTTTACTCACCACAGCCTGTGTGTGTCCTCCCGCCGCTCACACTTTTTTTTTTTTTTTTTTTATCGTCAATCGGAAGCCGGGTTTACACTGTACAATTTTCAGCCGGTAAAATAAGGCACATCGTAAAATAATTCTTTGGCCGTTTGGGGGTTGAGATCGGCGGTCTTAGAAGGCGTAATGTGACGCTCACCAATTTAGCGCCATTTTGACCAAAGACAGACAATGACACAGATCTGGCAGTGTGAGGAAATTTCTAATTAAGTCTCAGTGCTATGACGTTGCATCTAAAAGTCACCAATAGGAGGACGGTGTAGGATTACTAAGTGACGTGAAATGTTTTTATTTAAATTGTGGACTTGCTCAGACTCATGCCTGACCCTAGTGCAGTTAGTTGCAAATCTACCACACATGCTACCAGACTGGGGGGGAAAAAAAAAATCCTAATCATCGTGAGCTCTCTTTGAAGAGTGTTTGTGTTTATACTAGCCCAGATCACGCTGACTGACCGTAGTAATGTTCTCTAACCGCAAGTCTATTGTGAGAGGATCTTCATCGTTTAATCTGACCTGTAGAACACACGTTATGACACACAATTTGCGAAGTCTGGTCAAGATTTTATTGGGATCTCGTTGTACGGTGTGACAAGTAATAGCCTTAGAAGCCCACAGTGTAAAACCGGCTTAAGTTCAACCTAATCACAGCCAGTTTATTTGGCCTTGGTTTGACCTGTATTTAAAATGCAAAGTGTGAGTGTTTCTTTGTGACTTGCGCCTGATTGTGTGGTTTGCGCCACTTCTGTATGAAGCGTTGAGGCTGACTGTGTGTGTGTGTGTGTGTGTGTGTGTGTGTGTGTGTGTGTGTGTGTGTGTACCCCTGCTTTCCTCCAGATCCGAGTAGTGAATGCATTCCGCAGCTCCCTGTCCCCCTATGAGGGGCTGGAGAAGCCCGAGTCGCGCAGCTCAATCCACAACTTTATGACCCACCCGGAGTTCCGGATAGAGGACTCGGAGCCCCACATCCCCCTCATTGACGACACGGACGCCGAGGACGACGCCCCCACGAAGAGAAACGCCACCCCCACACCCCCGCCACCTCCCTCTCCGTCACCCAACCAGAACAATAACGCCGTGGACAGCGGCGTCCACCTCTTCTTAGACAACAGCAAGCCGGCCACGCCCTTGGCCCCAGCGAGCCCCATGCACAGCGTGGAGACGTCCCTCTGATCGGCTCCGCCCCCTCCCTTCCTCCACACTCTGAGCCACACCCACCTGCCGTCTCTACAGAGACCTGCGCTCGCTCAGCGGACTCACGGGCGCGGAGCCGTGTGTGATCTGGGAGCTTGGCTTGTGCTTGACTGAAACAAGAGCAAGCGTTCACCAGAATGTAGGGTGTGGTTGTGATATTACCTTTTTTTTTTTTTTTTTTTTTTTTTTTTTTCTTTTGTTGTTGTTGTCTTATTTTATTCTCAGCATCCTCTCGGAGAGGGAAGGACTCTATTTCCACCTCTGCTTATAAAATCTTTCTGTCCCCTTTGTGAAAACGGAGGGATTGTTAATTCAGATTGAAAGTGACTTGTATTTTTTATTATTGTTATTATTATTATTATTATTATTATTATTATTATTTAATTATTAATATTCTAATACTGAGGAGATGATTGGTTTCTCCATGGCTTGCAAATGATAAGCTGTAAGAATTGACTTTTTTTTTTGTTTTGTTTTGTTTTCCCTGAATGGTGGTGTACATTTCTTTCTTTGGCCCTTGATCACCCAGGTTAATTTCTGCTCCATTTGGCTGTTCATATTTTGAACTATTTATGTTTTGTTTTTGTTTTTTTTTGAAAAAGGCAGGTCTGTTTACAAAGTTTGTAGATACTTTTTTTTTTTCTCTTTGTCGGTGAAGGAGCTTCCTGATGCAGAAAAATGGGGACAAATTAAAAAAGAAAAAAAAAAAAAAAAAAAAAAAAAA
>CM040992.1:4215769-4231494 GCA_022985145.1 Pangasius djambal
ACACACACACACACACACACACACACACACACACACACACACACACACACACACACACAAAAACGGTATGAAAGCATCCTAAATCTCACTCCTCCCTCATTTGAAAATCATTTGTAAATGATGTAGCACCAGCTTTTGCTCTGTCCAAGCTTGGACACAGAGCAGTTGTCCGTACACAGCGACAGCAGTTAGACCGTGTTCGTGTTCGTGTTCGTGTTCGTGTCCATGCAACACGTCCGTCTGCTGCGTCATTGTCCTCAAATAACTTGGCCACGACCAGCTGACGTTTACTTTAACGGCTCCCCATCAGCTGAAAAGTTTTACACCGTCAGTAAGAGCGTTTCACACCATGCCACCAGCGCTTTTGTCACGCAGAGTCTGACGGCAGTCGTCCCTGTCTGTGGCAGCTGCGCAGATCTTTCCTCTCTCCACGCATCAGCACTTCTGTCACTCACTCACTCACTCGCTCACTCACTCACTCGCTCACACACCGAGCCAGCCTGCTGCCTCAAAACCCGGAGTTCTGACTTTATTTTTTACTGGCTAAGGAGAAGGAACACAGCGCAGATGCCGCTTTCTCTGGTACGAGTACCGTTAAAGAAAGACACGCCATACTTTTTATCCATTTATAGTTGCATTTAACGTTGTGGGACATTCATGAAAGAAGCCATCCTTTACGCTATAGCAGTCGTTCTTTCACCAGCGTCTCTTTTTTTCTTTCCTTAACAGTTAATAAGACCAAAAAAAAAAAAAAAACACAGCTTGTCATGTTATAGAGAAACTGCAAAGTCCTGAGGATGTCCAGAAATCAGGTCAGAACTGAAAATTTAGCAGCACTATAGTAATTCATTTATACCACAGCGCTGTTAAATACTCAATTCCGATTGGTCAGAAGGTGTTGTTTAATTTTCTATAACAGCTGCACTGAAAGTAGTGCCGCTGCCGATCGATATTAATGTGTTAACGTTTCTATAGTAGCAGCTGATAATACATTAAAACATGCTGCTATTTCGCAGAGTTGAACTTATCATTATTGATATAAAGTTTTCTGTAAGGAGACATTTATTAATATTTATGGAAGGAGTCTCCAGTGTCAGCTGTTTGTAACAGTCGTAAAGTTTCCAGGACAGAGAAGTTTACGCTTCATGGTTTTTTTGGTAACATGAAAAGCAGCATTTTTTTTTTTTTTGTCTTATTAACTTCAAGAGAGAGAAAAACCGAGAGGATGGAGTTAGAGCGACTGTTTACAGCTGCTGTAACATAAGCGAGGGCAGGAACTGACTTGTTTCATGGATGTCCGATGACATTAATTATAACTACAAACAGTTAAAAAGCGTAATGTGTTGGCAAATTGCTGCGGTATAAGAGGAATAAAACTATGGGCGGAGCTACCAGCGGCCGTCGCACTACTAGCCAAAGTTTCTAAAAGAAATCACAAATAAAGGATGTTTGCTGTACGAAACTTTCAAGGCCACAGCTAAAGTAAATGTGTTAATAAACAGTAAAAACCTGTCTGGAGCCTGTCTCTAACGTCTCGCTCTCGCACACGTGACGAGGGATGGAAGAGCCAGTGTTCCTGACATAACACATGATATCAACTGTTATTTTTGTTTTATTATTATTATTATTATTATTATTATTATTTGTGTGTGTGTGTGTGTAGTAGACTGTATTTTGTTCAGTGTTACATTTAGTAAAATACTGGAATCTTAAGAATCTTTATTTTTAATTTACACCACTACTGATTTCAAATCATTCAGTTTGCTGTCACAAGCCCGTCTCATGATTATGCATATTCACATCTGCGATGTTTCGATACATATATATCCTCCTGAGACCCAGCCCATTGTCTCATGTCCTCTGTAGTAGACATTTTGTCCACATGCCTCTCCTTTTACTGCTTTGAGCTCCTCAGTCAGTCTCTGCAGTCCTGTAGAGAGGACATCCTGGGCTTTTTAAGGATGGGGCATGTGATAGGGTGGGAAGCTGAGAACTACTTCTTCCTTTACATCAGAAATGGCCAGCATAAGAACAAGCACATTTTATGGAAAGAGGAGAAGGTAAGTCAAGTACTGGCTATCTGCTGTTGTTGTTTTTTTTTTACTATAATTAAAATAAATTTAAAAAAATAATAATAATAAAATAAAAAATAAAAAACAAAATTTAAATTGCGGTATGTTTTTTGAAGGCAAAATAGGTAGGAAATCATAAAAAATAAACAACTGAATGAGACTTTTTTTCCTTGGTTCCCAGGCGTGTGTATATATATATATATATATATATATATATATATATAGATAGATAGATAGATAGATAGATAGATAGATAGATAGATAGAATTGTATTTTATAGTAAGTCATTTTGAAACCTACCGTTACCAAATATTGTATTTATTATCAAGTTCTTATAGATTTTAGACTGTTTGACTGGTCACTAAAACCTTAATAAAAACAAACAAACAAACAAACAAACAAAAAACAACCTGGACTATAAAAAGTGTCAATATTATTTTACACATTTGAATAGGTTATACAGTTTATTATTATTATTATTATTATTATTATTATTATTATTATTATTATATTTCATAGGTGTATATATATATATACACACACACACACACACACACACCTTTGAGAAACCTTATAAACTAATAGAATAGACGCTTGCATGTCCTATGTAGTGCCCTATTGGACTTGTGGAGTGATTTGGGACTGGCCCCATGGGATGTGCAGGATGAAGGTGTAATGTATCATCCGCTCCAGCAGGCGGCGCTGCAAAGAGTTTTGTGTTCAGTGCAGTGAGACCTTCAGCCCCAAAGCACAAAGCTGCTCGGAGGGAAGGAGACTCGGGTCTGCTCATGCAGCTGCAGGGGAGAAGCTCGGGGTCATGAGCCGCCACACTTCACCTGTATGTATACATGCACATGAGACAGGAAAGGAAAGGAAAGAAAAGAAAAGAAAAGAGAACAGCATGCATGGTGCAGGTCTAATAAGATAACTAGACCAGGATCAACACTGTAGTGAGAAATATGTCTAAACCACAGTTTTTTAATAATAATAATAATAATAATAATAATAATAATAATAATAATGATAGTTAATAGGCCACAATGCAGAGTGAGTGCTCCTTCAGTTACTAATTTCAATTCAGATGTCAATTTCAACCTCCAAAGTGAGTTCATTTCACAATATCTTGAGCTTTTTTCTAAAAGCTAAATCTAAATCTAAACTTTCATATTTCTTTTTAAAAAAATAATAATTAAGAGTAGATGCAAGAATGCTCCATTTCCTTTCTTTACTTACTAAAACGTCACTCCTTTTTTTTTTTTTTTTTTTTTTTTTTTTTTTTTTTTTTTTTTTTTTTTTTTTTTTTTTTTTTTTTTTTTTTTTTTTTTTTTTTACAGAGTTATTCTTTATTTTTTCCTTGCATATTTTTCAAAATGGTCACAGTGAACTGATTTCGTGTTAAACATGATGAACAGAACAGACATCTTACCATGAATGCATCATCTCTTTTATCTAGTAGTAATAAATTATAGAACTGCACTGTGGTACAGTGATATCATGTACATTTCTCTAATGTTTCTTACTGTGAGATAACTATAAATCAGATAGATTTATAATATTCAGCTTGCTGTAGATGCGTTTACTCGTTTCGGGCGTTACGTTTTCTTATTCTGTTGCCAAAGAAATGTGCTTCTTTTTAGAAATAAATGCTTCAAGTTGTAAAGCTATAAATATCCAGCTTAACATGAGAGTAGTGTCTAGAAATAGGTTTAATAATCTTATATTTGCTTTATTGCAATCTTATAAGAGGAAGTACTATTTGTATCTGTCTATAGTCAGTATATTTTCCACCTGCTAAAATTAAAAAAATAAAATAAAATAAAATAAATCAGTGTGAGATGTTCAGCTTTTCCCACCAAGTGCTGTAAAACACTGTGAATCCACTGAGGGAATAAATTTAACCCTGATAAAATCTCTAATCCTGTAATACGTACTAACATAAAATGTTCATTTCTGTCTTCGTATCAATCCGCCCTCTTAAAAGCTGCTTACTTTAATCCTGGCACTTAGGCTGGATCCTAAATGGCACATTGCACCCTGTACAAGTGCACTACGTCAGCTGTTAAGTATTGGCTCATGTAGTGCACGCAGTGTCCTTAATAATCACACGTTATCAGCAGTGTCCTATTCTGATCTATGCTGCTTAGTACAGGAAAATATGGTTTAGGATGTGACCGTAGGTAGCGTATTATGTTGACTTATTAATCAGTAATAGTAGGAAGAAATTTAGGAAAGATTACAGGCACAGGCAGCGTTGTATTTTCATGTTATTCAGTGTTATACACAGTTCAGTAAAGTGCAGCTATAATGCGACGGTGCGTATGATATTGCTTTACGATATATTTAAAACTCCATGATGTGTCGTGTTGGAGTTTTCTAAGCATGTCAGTGCAAAAATGATTAAAAATAATGTTCACTTGCATATTCAGATTCCTGTAATATCAGTATTACCATCCCAGTATGGTGATAATTAAGGAATACAGCACTCCAGGTTGTGCTGTTAGAGGAAAATAATCAACGGTAGGGAGGTTTGATGCGGCACACACGTTTTTATTTATTAAAGAACAACACACTGCACTTTTATCCTTTTATAGTTGCATATAATGTCGTGGAACGTCCGTGTAACACGTTAGTTCTTGTTCTTATTTACATTAAAGCTTCACTATATCAATGATTATATGCTTTTCATTGTTATATAACAGTAAGTTAGCCTATTTAAAAAAAAAAAAGTTATGTGAGCGTCCACCATCGACGTCCCTGTGTAAGGTGTTGCTATAGAAACGATAATGCGTTATGTATTATGCACTCTTGTCAGAGCTGCTGTTACAGGAAATGAATCAACACCTTTTACACAGACAGAATGGAGAATTCGCCAGCGCTGTGGTGTGAAGACGATCAGACCTGATGTCGCGCAGTGTTAACCAGCAGTGTGTGTTTTGGTGTTAAGCAGGAGCGGAGTGTGTGTCTGCCTGCGCTGTGATGAGGGAGTGGTGGCAGCGTGTGGTGCTGCTGTTCTGCGTTCCTCTTCTCGCCTTCTACCTGCACATCCCGCAGCCTCCGCTTTCGCCCGCCCTGCACACCTGGCACTCCTCCGCACGCTTCTTCAGCTTCCGAGGAAACAAGATCTTTTACAAAGGTGAGCTCGACTCATGAAGCCTCTACTGGAAACGAGCAGCATGCTGCACGCCTGCTGTTCTGTAACCGCTCTGTCACACTAGAGAAGTATTTTCTCCTGCGTTTTTTTCCAGTCTAATCTGTATGTGATTACCACAGCCATGAATTTCGACGCATTGTCCTGCACTGAGGAGAGATCCGAAAGCCTGTTGTCACTTCTAATGGAAGTTTTAGGGCACTTATTGAGGTGTCAGTAAAGTTGTATTGGGGGAAAAACAAAACTATTATTGTCAGCAAATCCTTTAGGCTGTAAATAAGAACACTTGGGGTCATGCTGTTATCAGAAAATAATCATCCTGACATGAAGCGGAGTTGCTGTTACAACCTCGGAGCTGACCACCCTTTTCCAAAAAAGCACGTCTAGCAGTGTTTAATTCCTCCTGTACACAGCAAAGGGTTACAGATTTTAGTTATTAAAGAAGGACACGGCATACTTTTTAATCCTTCCACGGCAGAGTCTTTTCATCGCCATTATTTAAATGTGTACAATAATAATCTGAACGTGTAATATACTGTATTTATAGTTATGCTAGCTTGTCCAATTACTTTTGAGCCTGAGGAAATGGAGGGATTCTGCAAAACGGTTAATGCAATATTTTTGTTAAACAACTTGAATTAAAGCTGAAAGTCTGCACTTCAGTCACATCTTGATTACTTCATTTCAAATCCATTGTGGTGGTGTAAAAAAAAAAAAAAGAGCAAATACGTGTCACTGTCCAAATACTTACGGACCTGACTGTGTCACACACACACACATACACACACACACACACACACATATATGTATGTATATGTATATATATATATATATATATATATATATAATGTAAAACAATAAGGATTTAACAACTGCCCTTAGACTTCCATTAAACATGAGCATGTGGTGAACAAGCTTTCGGTTCTCAGTGCAGGGAAACCACCTGAACTTCCTGTCTGTGGTAATTACAATACACATCAAACTGCACATGCGGTAGACAGAAATACGGTGGGGGGAAAAAGTCTGTGAATGTAATGGTAATACAGTCAAGCCTATTTTTGTCATTTTAATTAATATTATTATTATTATTATTATTATTCAGTCATTAATGTGGATATGTTGTAGAGTTGCTGTTAGATATAAACGGCTATGGGTTTAATAGACACCAGTGGCTTCCTCTAAATGACTAGTAAATAAAAAAAGCCGTTGTGGTTGATGGTAGAGTCGCTGGGCGCCGTGGGGAGCTCTGATGTGCTGCTGCTGCTTCATGGGTTTCCCACCTCGAGCTACGACTGGCACAAGGTAAGCACTATATATAACTCTAATGTCCCTTTCTTCCTCCTACTAGCCTGTGATTAGCAAATAAAACTATCATAAAGATGTTTCTTAAATCTGGACAGACCTTGACTATGTTCGCGCTCAGTGCCAGGTGAAGTCAGTATCGCTGGGAAGCCTAAATAAAATTCTGTATGAGCAGATGCTAGATACTAGAGGTGTGTACGCAGACGCCGTCTTTTTAATCCCGCTCTCGACTGTTCCAGCATTTATTATCTTTCTTTCTGCATATCTGGCCGTTCTATTTCCCCAAACGTTTACATTTTAAAAACACAGTAACAGTAACTTTGCCCACAATGTAACAGTTACTGAAGCCGGATGAATGTTAGACCAGTTTACAAAGGTTTAAGCTTGGCGAGATGAACAGCTCTCTGCTTAAGGAGAGGATGGAGCTGAACGTGTACGTCATGAACGAGCACATCATCATCCCTTGTGAAGTGTTAGATTTTCGGCTTTTTTTCTTGCCTTGTCTTCTTGGAAAAGATGCGAAGAGGCACAAAGCTTGAAGTTGAAGAAGTGTTTTTTTTTTTTTTTTTAAATTAAATCTTTATCAGTGTACATGCAGATGTTATTCTTTCTAATAATGAGGTCTTACCCTCAACCTCTAACTCTCCTACTTCCTCTAACAAGAAGCTTCAAACACACAGTGGAGTCCAAAAAGTCCGAGACCACAAGACCTCCAAGAGAAGGTTTATGTTGAAAACAGAAGGAACTTTGAAAGTAAACAAAGAAAGTAAACATAAATTAAATGTAACGTAAGTAGCTTGACTATTTAATAATAATATTCGAGATTCTGCTCTATTTCCAGCTCACTATTTAAATGTAAGCAAATGTGTGATATTGACCATGTTAACTGCTTTGTACAAAAGATCAGATTTTCCTCATGTCTGATCTCTTCTGACGAAGCGTGTGAGCAGACGACACTCCGATGGATTTGATCTAAAATGGATCATCGGGTCTTTCACGAACGCGTCGAGTCCATGCCAGCTCGAGTGCGCGCTGTCAGTAAAGCAAAAAGGGGACAAAGCAAATATCACGAAACTCTGAAATCCGTGTAAACATTTCAAATATTCTACTTTTCACTCAAGTTGTTGTCATTAATATAATTTTAACGAAAATCGTTGTATTAAATTAGAAAAGAATGAAAAATCGATGCATTTTCACTAGTGCTCTCGAGCTTTTTCACCCCACTGTAGTAAGTAATCATGAAAAGAAAAAAAAAAAAATCCTTAATATTCTAACATGGTTTAAATGTGGCCTTTTTGTTCGGTCCTGAGAGCAAATGTCATGTCTGACCGCTCGCTCCCACCTGCAGGAGACTAAAAATGGCCTTTTCCGATGACTTTTCCGGTGCACACCTCTAGTATACGCTGTATGTATGAATAGATTGCAGTGTATTGAAAGTGTTTCTGTATGAACGAGGCTGCAGAGTCACTCGTTCTGTAACTCCTGTGCAGGTCAATGTCTTCACCTGTTGTTTTGTAGATTTGGGAGCCTCTGAGTCAGCGGTTTAACAGAGTCATTGCACTCGACTTCCTCGGCTTCGGCTTCTCTGACAAACCTGTAAGCTCCACGTTATCATCTCTAACGTTCATATTTATTAACAGTTTCATAATCGAGTCATGGTCTTTTTGAATGCTGTATAGCACTGTGATATTTGTGCTTAGGTGAAATCAGGTTCACTGTAAATACGGCGCTGTAAATTACTCTTGCCTGAGCTGGAAAAGTTGCTCTAAGGATAAATACGCGATGCTAAAAATTAGTGATGGAAAATATATTTTTTTATATTAAAATGGAGGGGTAATGTTCAACTGCTGTATCTAAATATCAACATGGTGGTAGAGGATACGGATGACGAAATTATAGTTTGTCTTGATTTGATGCAAAATAATGCAAAGAAATATAATATCAAACCTCACCATGACCTTGACCACCTTGGTTACTGAAAACAAGTGAACAGCAAACATTAAATCTCTCCATTTCATTACTCTTTTCTTTTCATACTGCATACTTTTTCCTCACGTTCATGTTTATCTCAACTTTAGAATTTACGTGACTGTAGTTGATGGAAACACAGAGCCATTTTCTTTTGCCGACTTTTTGGAAATTTGTTTCAAAAATCCTGAAACGTTTGACTGGAAATTCAGCTTGCTTGTGCGTTTCAGAGGCCGCATCGGTACTCAGTGTTCGAGCAGGCCGGTGTAGTGGAGGCTCTAATCTCACATCTGGGCCTCACCGAGCAGAAGATCAACCTGCTGTCACATGACTATGGAGACACTGTGGCACTCGAGCTCCTCTACAGGTGAGCTGATGTCTTCTTACATCATTTACACTTATTAAAACACATCAGAAAAGTTCTGAAAGCTGCACTAGAAATTACTGCATAAAGTAATCGAGGTTATGTGCAGACGTTAAATTGAGAGGGAACAGAACTGAGCTGCAGGACTATAATTTGATGGGAATAATTTCTGACAAAATTGTTGCTGTGATAAATCACACTGATGCAGATAACCACTAGACATTTATACACTATATAGCCAAAAGTATATGCACCCCTGACCATCACACCCATATGTGGTTCTTCCCCAAACTATTCTTTGTATGCTGTAGCTTTACAATTTCCCGTCACTGGAACTAAGAGGCCCAAACCCGTTCCAGCATGACGATGCCCCTGTGCACAAAGCGAGCTCCATGAACACATGGTGTGTGAAGGTTGGAGTGGAAGAACTCGAGTGTCCTGCACAGAGCCCTGACCTCAACCCCACTGAACACCTTTGGGATGAACTGGAACACCGACTGCACCCCAGACCTCCTCACCAACATCAGTGACCTGATCTCACTAATGCTCTTGTAGCTGAATGAACACAAATCCCCACAGCCACGCTCCAACATCTAGTGGCTTCGCAGAAGAGTGGATCTTATTATAACAGCAAAGAGGGAATAAATCTGGAATGGGATGTTCAACAAGCACATGTTGTATGAATATTGTGGTCAGGTGTCCGCAAACCTTTGGCCATATAGTGTATCTGTACCCATGGTTGCCAGATTGTTTCAATGATTTCCAGCCAAAAAAAATCTTCAGAAGCTAATAAGACTCACAAAAAAGAAAATCACATCAAAAAAAAAAAGCCGCAGCTCAGCATTGAAACCACAGAATGAAATAAAACAGCATTTAAACCTACATGATCTCAGTAATACTACTTCAGTAAACTACTTTTTTTAATAGAGCTTTTTTCACATGTTTAGTCTTGTTGTCAAACAAAATCTGAACAATAAAGGACATTTAAAAGCATCAGCCAACTGAATAAATGTAGTATTTTTTTATTACATTTCCCGAGCTGATCCGGTTGTTTGATTGGATTTTTTTTTTTTTTTTACAACTATAGAGTTATTCAGTTTTAAGAAAAGGTATGGACTTCAACTCCACCCCTAAAACTAACCCTGTGTAACGTTTCAAGCGTGAGACCATGTTGAATATTCACAAAATCATATTTCAGTACATTTATGTAATAGCATTGTATTGTTGTATTGTTCTCATGTTGTTGGATTAGTGAAGCGGCAAAAGTAGGGCTCTCGCTTTCTCACTTTCGACGAATAAAGTAAAAAGTGTAAACCGGGTTTCAGTTTTTAGTAAGGCCTGCTAATCATGTGCACTTCTGCAGTCTGTAGCTTTGAAAGAACCATCAACTATCTTACACTTGTTTCTGGTCATCTGGTGCTTCTGATACTTTGGATAAAAAACATCTACCACGTATGTAAATGTAGTTCTTGCGGGCACTGGGCTATCAGAGTGAGAATTAGAGCTATTTAAGATCCTCTGAAGAGGCTGATAGATTACTGGTGTGTTTGTACATGTGGTCTTCAGCAATCTTACTTGCAGTGTTAACTCACAGGAGTGACAGCAATCGAACTGGACACGTGGCCATAAACAGCCTCTGCCTTTCAAACGGAGGTACGTTTTTCTGTGTTTCTCTCTATATATTTCTCTCACTATATTTCTCTCTCTACGTTTCTCTCACTACATTTCTCACTACGTTTCTCACTGCATTTCTCACTACATTTCTCTCTCTGTTTCTCTCACTATGTTTCTCTCTCTTTTTCTCTCACTATGTTTCTCTCTTTACATTTCTCTCACTACATTTCTCACTACATTTCTCTCTGTTTCTCACTACGTTCCTCTCTCTACGTTTCTCTCACTACATTTCTCTTGCTACATTTCTCTCTCTCTCTCTCTCTACATTTCTCTCTCTACGTTCCTCTCTACGTTTCTTTCACTACATTTCTCTGACGGTCCCAACGAGCAAGTGAACCCCCACGGGACTACATCCAGACTGAACAGACAAAAAAAAATTTGCACTGGAGACTCCTTCTTTATTTGTTAAAGAGTGTCTCCTAACGATATGCTTTCCTTTGTTTTAATCCATTTATTACTCACTACTATTACTTCACATTATGTGCAGCGTCCACTATACAAGCCCTTTGGATTGAACTATAGATTGTTGCTATAGAAACGATAACCTATTAGAACAAGCGTATTAATATGAACTTGTTACTACTGTCAGAGCTGCTGCTATAGAAAATGAATCAACACCTTCTGACCAATCGGAATCGAGAATTCAACAGCGCTGTGGCGTAATGATGTTTATTTCACATGATAATTCCAGGTATATTCCCTGAGACGCATTACCCGAGGTTTCTTCAAAAGGTGAGTCCAAATTCACAGCACTGTCTATAGGATGTTACTGTTTTTTAAATTTTTTTTAACGAATAAGCAATTTGTCCACTTGATTGACGTGTGCAGGTCCTGAAGGATTCTGGTTTCATCTCCCCTCTGCTTACCAGACTTATAAACTTCTACCTCTTCTCTAAAGGGTGAGTAGAACAGAAGACTCTCCCGGATACACACCAGCGCACGTCAGCAGTTTTACTGTCATTTGAGCTACATCACTGATAGAAGTGTTTCTCTGCGTCTGGCAGGATTGGAGAAGTCTTTGGTCCGTACACGCAGCCGACTGAAGCTGAGCTCTGGGACATGTGGACAGGAATCCGCTTCAACGATGGAAACTTGGTTATGGACAGGTGACAGTCTGGCTGTTGTGAAGTTTGTGAAGACTGTACATCACTGCTATGATGCTCATGATCTCAGGATGCACAGGCTCTTAACTGTTCCTGAAATCAGCTTACTGATATACATGTGAAAATAGAAACACGTAGGGACGTGCTTTATAGGAAAACAATCAGCGAGTGTGTGATGTGATAAAGCAGGGTTAGTGAAGCTGATGATTTTCCTCAGGCAGCATGTGCTGAAGTGTTTTGTTCCTCTTACACCACAGCACTCTGTCAACTGGAACGACTTTATATTTATTAAAGACTAACACGTTCTACTTTTGATCTGTTTATGGTTCCATTTAACGTTGTTGGAACGTTTTTTATGTTACAGCAGCTTTAAGCAGTCGTCCCTCACCAGCCTCTCTCTCTCTTTTTTTTTTTTTTAATAAACATGACTAATAAGACAAAAAGAACGCAGCTTGTCATGCTACTGAGAAACCCGCACAACGCAAACTCCTCTATCCTGAGGATGTCAGAAATGCAGCAGCTTTACCTCTCAAAGTGCTGACACTGGAGACTCCTTCCATAAACATCTTGTTAGAGAAAACTTCATGTCTGTGATTATACGTATTTCTTTGTCGAATAACGACACGTGTTAATCTGTTTTATTATTATTAGTCTTGGATTATACGGCGCATCTGTTATACAAGTCCCAGCGTAAGCTGTTACTATAGAAACGATACCATGAATGTCATCATAAATTAGTGAACATCATCTGACCAATCAGAATCCAGAATTCAGCAGCGCTGTGGTATAGCTGCTTATAAAATGATGACACGTCTAAGTAAGTTAGGATGTCCTGTGGTTTGTGGGTCTGATTGTTTTTTTTGTTTTTGTTTTTTTTGGATGCAAAGTTAGAAACCTAGACTTAAGTCAATCAGAAAAGTTCAGAAGGCTGTGGATCTTTGCATGACAGCATTCTTTCTTTCCCTGTGTGTCTCCTGCAGCATCCTGCAGTACATTAATCAGAGACTGAAGCACAGAGAGAGATGGGTTGGAGCGCTCACCTCTACATTAACCCCATGTGAGTACGGTCAGGAAGCAGAAACACACAGCACACACACAACGAGACACACAACGAGACACACAAGACAAAAAGTGGTTTTATTTGTGACATATTTGATTACCTCTGTCCTTTCCCTTAGCTCTGGGAATGCTGTGTGTAGCCAGTGTTTAGTCACACTGCTGTCCTGTGGAGGCGGAGCACATTCACTGTAACGCCTTATTTAGATTAAGAGGTTTAATCCACTGAAAACCCTTGAAGGAGACGACTGGCCTCATCTACACCTCACATACACGAGCTGCGTCTCAAATCACACACGTGACTACTTTCGAGTATGCATGTTTGTCTGGTGTAGTGTTCTTCCACTGGTCTATTAAAAAAAAAACTCTGGATATATTTGAAGAGTTTGGTTCCAAAAACGCTATAAATCCAGTTCGATTAATTTGAGTAAAAATGTGTTTTCTTTACCAAGAAAGTGGCGAGATGAAAACCACTATTTTCTGTTTCAAACTTTCACATAACATAAAAAAAAATTCAAATCCAGATTTTGATTTTCAAAGATTTATTCTAAAAACTGATTATTTTTCCCCCAAAATGCAATAAATCCATGACACTTTTTTTTTTTTTTCAAAATGCAATAAAACCATTGAGTTATTTTTCATATTGAAACTGTTGAAAATACACAAAGTAAGTCGATCCACATGTGACAGCTTCTGAACCAATACGAATCTTATATACAGGCACTGGACTAAAAATACATTCAATCAGTCATCGCTCCCAAAATGAATTCAACGGGTCATCTTGTTAATGCTATAAATTAATTACAACAATTAATGAACTCTTTGAGAGCTAGGAATTCAGCCTTACCATTTGTTCTTGTTAGGAACTTGCAGGAGCAGATAAAAGGGGAAGCTTGAGCTTGCAGGCTGATCGGCCGATATCCAGTAGCGTGAAATGTTTAATATTGGCAGAGCGATCAGTCAGCCGCTACTCCAGAGTCATTTGATGGTTTGATTTGTTCAATGATTTTAAAAAAATAACAAGAAAACTGAACATATATATATTTTTTTACATGGAAATAATGTCAAGAACACTGTAGTGAGCTTGCACTAAGGAAAAAACGGATGCATTGTGAGACACTTTGTCCCATCATGCACCATGGAACAAAATCGGTGAGGTTTGGGGCAGATAATAAACAAAACCTACATGACTGGGAATTACAGCCTCAGTACATTGTGGAATTCCTGAAAACACAGTTAGCGCAGGTTAAAGGTATTCCATACCCTGCTTTGGCAGTGGATATAACAGAATCCCGGCTCTCCTACGAGCTGTAATGATTGTTTGGACTTTGTAAAATAGCCGTTGTCACTTTGTCGTGCTCAGCCGTGTCAACTTTTACTGCCTTTTATGGAGTTTTTTGGGTGGGGCTAAATGTAAACCCGCTGTGCTGTGAGCAGAAGTTTCAAGTTTATTTGTCAAATACACAAGTGTCAGTGACAATGTACACTGAAATGCTTTTTGTGAGGCTTAGGCAGTCTACAGCAGTACAATAGTAACAACAGAAATAAATAATAAAGGGGCAGTCAAGACAGAAATTTAAGAGACAGAAATGTAGAATAATGATTTCTAACAGATTCACGATATAATGAGATAACAGTAAAAAGTAAAGGTGCGCAGGTGCAAGGATGAGGTGGAGATTTTGCTTTGGGGTTCGAAAAAGACATGATGTTTTCTATGAAGAACGTTTTAGAAATGTGGCAGGAATTTTTAGCTCCCACACCACTTCACTAAAACACTGATAACCAAACTCATTTCTGGTTATATTAGCATTTAGTTTAATGAAAGCCTTTCCTTTCTATAACTATTTCTGTGCCGATGAAAGCACAACAGGAGGCCAGGTGAAGTTGTAATAGTCACATTGTTCTTGTATAATATGCACATTCAGATAGATCACACTCTGGATTGTCAAAGTGAGATGATTCTAGTTGTTATTCCTTGCTAAACTCTTAAATAGTGATGCTACCGCGGTGCTTAATACTGATCACGTTGATGAATGACTGGTTAATAACCACTGGCCTGGGCTGTAGTAATAACGAACTTTAAGAAGAGTAGTGTCAGTGTGGGTTTAGTTAGCAGTTTGGAGATTGATTCCGAACGAATCAGCTTTAAAGTGAGTGTTATTTGGTGTGTGTGTGTGTGTGACCTGTCTTGTGTGTGTGTGACCTGTCTAGTGTGTGTGTGACCTGTCTAGTGTGTGTGTGACCTGTCTAGTGTGTTAACGCTGACAAATATAAATAAATGTGCAGTACAGTGACCCAGTTGTTGTACTAGATTTGCTAGACAAATTAAGTGTGGAGTAATGAACGCCTTTCTGCACTAACTCTGTCCCATAATGCACTGTGGAATGGAAGGACATGATGCTACACGTATCATAAAAAAATTAAAATAATTTAGGTTTAGGAGGAACTATATTTCTTGCAGTGTCACCAAACATTTTATTTTAAGAAAGAAAATGTCCTTTGTCAGTAATTGTCTTCTTTGTGTTACATCTATTTGTGTTCTGTAGTTGATTTTGTACTCTTTCAGTGCATATGATCTACGGACCGCTCGATCCAGTGAATCCATACCCCGAGTTTATTCATCTCTACCAGTAAGTAAACAATCATTACTCAAAGGAACAAAATTAGACTTGACACCAGATTAGTTTCAGGTTTATACCACGGCGCTGTTGAATTCTCGAGTCCGATTGGTCAGAAGGTGCCGATTCGTTTTCTCTAACAGTAGTGCTGCTGTAAATCACAGGTTTATATTAATACGCCTGTTCTAATACGCTAACGTTTCTATAGTAACAGCTTACACAGGGACTTGTACGGCAGACGCTCCACATACAAGCATTAAAATCCGTGTCTAATTGTTGCTATGGTGAAGCTTTCTGTAAGGAGACATTTAACACTTTATGGAAGGAGTCTCCAGTGTCAGTGCTTTGTAACCGTCAGAGGTAAAGTTGCAACTTTTTCCGACATCCTCAGGACAGAGGAGTGTACGGTTTGTAGTTTGT
>CM040992.1:4231594-4244188 GCA_022985145.1 Pangasius djambal
TTATTGATTTGCAGGTTTTAAAATCATGTTTCTATACTTTGATATTGGCACTGAACACTTTTCCCTGAGTCTAAAAATAATTATGCACTGCTTATAGCTGGAATGTCTTAGTGGAAATTTCGGATTAATTAGGAAAGATACACGTGACTAAACTACAGAAATGATCGCAGATGTCCAAAAACCTAAATCTCATCAGCAAAGAAATATTTCAAGATACAAAGACAGAAGTGATCAGAATAGATACAGATAAGTGTGAGGTTCTCTATATTACACCTCTGTACCTTTTAGTAAGAGGGAGGAGGGCATGGAGTCTGATCGGTGTGAGTGCAAACATGTTCAATAAATCAGCAGGAAGTGGAAAGGCGCCTACAGATGAGCGGCGTTTCGCTCAGTGTGAAATTTTTTACTGCTTCGCCATCAAGACACGTTTGAAAACAGAGCTAACCCATTCTGCATGTATCTAAATCTCAAACATTTAAAGGGTTAGGCTTTGATTGTCCTTCGGAGAATATATATAAAAAAAAAAATTAAAAAAAACACACACACACACGGTGCGTTTTTTTCCCTAAACGTCATCAGATTGTCTTTATGGTTGTATTAGCTAGCTCTGGATACTGTGACACACAAATAATTAGCTGCTCCTCCACTGTAACTAGCAAGTTGCAGCTTTGCTATGTCGCATATGAGGGCTGGTCTTAGTGGTAGCGCTTTGAAATGATTAGTATGAACAAGGGTTAACATCGAACATTAGGACAGTGCCGAGGATTCGAATCCAAGCAGTGCACGTAAATAAAGTGGCTCTGCTCTCTCCGTGGGGAAACGATGTCACTGCAGGCGCTGATCATCACCTAAGGCATAATCGAGACACTCTGAAAGGACTTCCTGACCCCATCAGTGTTATCTGCTCCTGCCCTGCTTGTTACACGGGCATGGACTGGCAGAGGTTCAAACTTGGAAAATAAGAACCTGCTTCATTAAATAATGTTAAAAGGGAAGTTTGTCTTAGAGCAGAGGTTCCCAGCCCTGGTCCTGGAAAGCCCGCTGAGTTGTAGTGGGTGTGCTAGAGCAGGGGAAACACTACAATGTGCAGGACAGGGGGGTCTCCAGGTCTCCAGGACCAGGGCTGGGAACCTGTGGCTTAGATCACTGTGAAACGATCGTGTTTATTAACAAGAACCGTCATGTCATTAAAAAAAACAATCGTGAATCGCACCAGCTTAAGATGTATGCAACTTGAATTTAAAACGGTGAGTATTTTTGAAAAGCGTACTTGTAACGAATCAATAAGGAAAAATAACTATTGGATGAGCAGGAGTAATAAACGACAAAAATGTGCATCCATGTTTGTATCGTGTTTATTAATCACTGTAAAGAACATTTTGGATTTAACAAATGTTGCCCACGATCTAAATGTGAGGGAGACAGACGAATTAAATTAAAAGCGTCTCAGTTAATGCACTTAACATTGAGTCTTTTTTTTTTTTTAAGCTGTTTTTTTTTTTATTTTAGTTACTTAATTACTGTTACATTATGTTTCACCACTGGATAAACAAAGAAAGTCAAAAGACAGAGAGAGAGAGAGAGAGAGAAAGAGCGAGCGAGAGAAATGTGCAAGGTATACAAACGTTGTACATATGAACTGGTACAGCGTGGACCGAGTGTGATTGGCATGTGACCTCATCACCAGGATTTGACCAGGATTCTCTTAACCCACAGAGGCCAGGATGACATCGACGACGTTCTCGTCTGCACTTCGCACCGTCACCTGCATGGTAACTCCATCGGCGAGGGCGAGGCGCGCACGCACCAGCACATCGTAACCTCCCCGGAACACGCCTGCACAGAGCCACAACACCTAATTAGTGTTTGTTACCGATGGATTTAAACTTTCACATCTAAATCTCATCAGGAAAGATAAAAAAAAATAAATAAAAATTCAACGGAGTCAACACACAATTTCAGAACCATTCAGAAATAACACACTCGGAATTAAAGCCAAGTTGTGACTTTTGGAAACCTTTAAGGAAAATAAACGTCGGAAGGAAATGATTTCCTACCGGCGAGGAAGAGGACGTGGGAGTTCTTGTTTTCGGGCACCTTGTCCGAACGTTCACACGGCTGCATGCCCAGGAAGCTGATGATGTTGTTGACGGCCTCTGTGGAATCACACACACAGCAGAGTGGCTGTGAAACAGTTCAGCTGCTCTCAGTAAAACTGCATTTGTAGCCTCAGTGGTGTGTTTAGTTATCTATACAAAGCTTTATACTTTTATACAAAGTGTATACAATGTCTGTTCCTCGTGGCAAAACAAATGGCTACATCATGACACCACTGTATCGGCTTCGTCGTTGCTCTGTAGTTCATCGTAGGTCTCAAGAGGTCTGATCAAATTACCTACAACAGTACAATCAACATGAGCCAGTTACACTGCGCTCACACTTGTTGTTTCTCAACCACCAGCACACACTTTTAAATAAATGCTGCCACTGGTGTGTTACAGTGGAGCTTCTAATATTGAAAAAAAAAGCTAAAATTTTCAGAAAAGCAAAATCATCAACTGCCCTTTTTTTTCCTTTTACATTCAACCAGTGTAGTCGCAAGTTAGAGGGCAACAAACATGGAGGAAAGAATACTGGTTGTGAGTCTTGTTAGTGAACCAATATGAGGAGATTTACTCCAAGATACTGATTATAATAATAAAGCTAATCTAGAGACCACGCTAGGCTAGTTATCCAGCCAATAGTAGCTAGGATGAGAGTGTTGCTATGGTTATAGTGTTCATATTAGCACAAAGAAAGCATAGCAGGTTTTGGTTTTTTTCCCCGTATAAAAAAAAAAAAAGTGTGAATGCAGGGAAGGAAAGGAGGGCAGTTGGGGTGGCAGCCGTCTCACTGAGCCATTAATGTGGCCACGCCCCCAAGGTTACCTTCCAGAGTCCTGACTGAAGCCAGAGCGAACGTCTCCTCCTTCTCAAAGTCGGCCCCGACCTCCTCCCACGCTGCACCGAAATTCGGCTTCAGAACTTTCTGGATGTGGTCTGCTACAGTCACTTCTAGATCCTCTAACTAACAGAACGAGAGAGAGTGAGTCATGAATACAGATAAACAGCTTTACGCGCACGAGTACAAAACGGGCGTCGGGAACAAATACGATGTTGAGAACAGTGCACTTACCACATACTCGTCATCGTAACCGTCATCGTCAGGCTCGCCGGTGTTTGGATCACAATCACGCACCAGATATTTCATCGTACAGCTGAACGTGCAGGACACTGAGGCAAAAAAAAAAAAAAAAACACAAACACACAGATTGAAATTCAGGACACGGTTCATAAAGCTTGATCGAGGCCACCAATGATCAACAGATTAGAAATGCAGCTAATTAATTAGTTTCAGAGGCGCAGGAGCTTACTGATGCAATGCATGATCTTAATTAAAGGTCTTTATAATAAAAAAGTAGTCCCGTTCAGATGGTAAGATTTTACTTGTAGCATGAGGAAGTCAGAGAATGGGTTCTCTTTTCCCCCAGCGATAGTTCGTATAATCTTTCCTAACAGACTTTTCCGCCGGCTCTCCTGTGGATAGGGTAATGCCCTCACTGCAGCAGGTAAGAAGTAAACAACTGCTGTGGGGTGATGATAAAACAAGCCACGGCCTGGTAACAGTCGGAGATGTCTCAAGTTTCAGCAGTCAGGAGAAATGCTTGGTAAAAAAGCTCTATTCACACTTGTGGCCTCGTATTTGGCCGGTTTTCTAAGCCGCTGTTGAGTGTGACGTGAGGTGTGACGTGAGGTGTGAAATATCGCGAATGCTACTGGCTTTTGTGAAAATAGCTCAAGTCCTTCGACATGCCCTCATCCTGACTTACATACTGAACCAACTCACGGCTCTCAAGCCATTACACGTGCACGTTTAAGGTTAATGTTCCACAACTGACTTATTAGCCTCGGCAGCAGGGCATCCAGGACTTCTGTGTCGGTCACTCTCTTTGGCAAATTTGTGCATCCCATCCAAAATCAGTCGGATTCCTTACAAACGACATTATCGGACCTTCTCTGATAAAAACTAATCTGGTGTGAACAGCTGTATCGTGACATCACTGGACTGTAAGGTCACCTGCTGTGGGGTCGTCGTCTGGCAGGCGGACGAGTGTGTAGCAGGAGCCAGGCTGATTGTAAGGCAGGCTGGCAGCCGGGACGTGATGCACCACTTCGTAAGACTCGGACGGCTCCATCTGCACCAGGACGCGCTGCAGGAGCTGGTCGTTCAGTGTGTTGGTGCAGTCGAACTGGAACACCATGTGACCAGCAAACGTGTGCTTGATGCAGCGAACCACGTATTCTGTCTCAGCCTCCGTCAGCTGCACCGGCTCTGACGACTTGAACAGAGGACCAAGACCCTGGAACTCGGGAATGGTGGAGAGTTGCTCTGAGAGAGAGAGAGAGAGAGAGAGAGAGAGAGAGAGAGAGAGAGAGAGAGAGAGAGAACAGCTTCAACTAATATATATATGTTAATGAGCACAATTTAGGCAAAAAAGCACAAATCAAAGCAAAAAATATAAGTAAAGCAGATCCATGTGATCAGACTTTCATTCCCAGATGACCAACAGACACCATGTTTTTTTTTTAACATTAAAAAACATCCCTACTGACTTTCCCCAAATAAATGTTTACTTTAACATATACACTCCAGTTAATATTCAATTCAATGAATATCAATTAATTAATATTCATAATAAATATACAGGATGTGCGTAAAGCCAGGAACCAAAAAGGTTTAAAAAACATGTGATTTTGTATTTATTATCTATTTATTTACACTTACATTTATGTTTTTTTCTTAAAAGATGAAAAATGTCATTAACATCGTATTAAAGGGTAGAGATACTGCTTCCTGGTTCTCTTATTGGTTTCTGACTCTTCGGACACGCTGTATTTTTACCAGGCATATTAATTAGCTTGGACGCATACTAGACCATCTTTCCAGAATCAGGAACACGACGGGAAAGTAGCTAAACCGAACAAAACACATCTGCAGTGCAACAACTGTAAAAACACGGCGACCTGACATTTACACACTTCGTCAAGAGAGAACGCGGACGCGAGCCTGACTCAGACGAGAGAACGCCACAGCTCACAGCCTCTCTCTTTAGAGAGCACAAAAACATGATGCTTCATCACCAGAGGCATTATCAGGAGACGATAAAGACTTCAGCTACATAAAGTCGGCCCTCTCTCTCGCTTCTTTTATTTATTTATTTATTTTAAACGTCCTGTATTAATGCACGTTATGAGCTCATCGTACTTTTCAGCCCAGTTAATAGTGAACAACGCGTGACTGGGCAACACGCTGGGCGTCTGACTTGCTGAGAACTCTAACGCTAGTTAATGAATTTATAATTTGTTCAGCAGAACGATGGTGTGCCGCATCAATATGACGTGTCCGCTTACCTTGGTAAATGTCTTGGCGTGAAGGTGCCAGTTTTTCAGGAGCTTTACTTGTAGCCACTGGTGCGAGTTCTGACACAGGATTTAAAAAAAAAAAAAAACAGAAAAAAAAAGCAATTATAATTGCATGTAGCGTTTTCCACTGAGACATACACAGGAGTGGGAAACCGAACAGACTGAACAGATGAGCGGTTTGAAGGTAAAACAGAGGGACCGAAGCGCACCTGTCTTCTGCTCTGTGATTGGTGCAGTAGCCAGAGGAACTGTCTTCATGTCGAACGGCTTCTCTGAAGGCTCCAGCGTGTACTGATGCAGCGATTTCTCCAGGCCAGGAATGGACACAGACAAACCTGAGCACAAAAAAAAACATTATTTATTTATTTATGTTCGTTCTTTGCTATATATAGAGTAGCATATGGTTTGACTGACATGTCTCTAGCAGTGAGAATCTGGGTCATACCATTAAAGATGTAGGCAGCGTTCAGAGCCTTCTGTTTCTGCTGCAGCACATTCATGTAGAATGTGGCTCTGTCTCTCACCTCATCATCACTGTCCATCATGCACCTACACACACACACACACACACACACACACACACACACACACACACACACAACAAACTCAGGTACTGCACATACATAGCTATAGGTACTGCACATTATGAACATTATACATGAATAGACAAAAAAAAAAAATAATAACTTGAAATAGATGGCTCCTGTATTATTAACATAAATGTAATGATTGCAGGTATGTGTGTATTGTCCTTATGCACCGTACAGCAGGGATTACCTCTGCATCAGGACCAGCACGCTGGGCAGCAGGTCATCGTTCTGTGCTCCAAACTTAGCCAGAGCGCTCACGGCAGCTTTACAGCAGAAGAGAGAAAATGATTTCAAAATTGATTCAAAAAATAAAATCAGTCAGCTGTTGATTTGGTGGAGTTTTCTGTTAGGAGACGCTCATTTAACGTTTATGGAAGGAGTCTCCAGTGTCGGCGCTTTGTAACAGTCAGACGAAAAAAGCTATGACTTTAAAACGTCAAAACATTTTCCGGCTCTATGGTTTCTGAGTAACATGACAAGCTGCATGACAGTTTTTTGCCTTATGAACTTCGAGAGAGGGGAAGAAGAAAAACAAAACAAAAAAACAGGGAAGCTGGTGAGAAAACGACTGTTAGCTGCTATAACGTAAGTGATAACAGGAACTAACTTGTTTGGGATGTTCCACAACGTTAAGTGTAACTGTGAAGGGATACAAATATGACATTTCTTTAACAAATTTCTTTAATAAAGAAACGAAAAAAAATTAACTGTTGGAAAATTGCTGTGGTGTAAGAAGAGTAGCACACTTCGGGACATTCTGTTACAGGAAAATAAGCAACGACACCCTGAAGCTGATTATTTTCCTGTAACAGAATGTCCCGAAGTGTTTTATTCATAACAGCAAACAAGTTGCTGAACTTCGCAGTCTCCTTTCTCACAACATTTAATTTCACTGTTACATGAAATAATCAACTTCGGCGTGGTATCGGTAACTTCGCATTGTTGATTAATTTCCTGTAACTGCACCACCCCAAGTGTTTTATTCCTTATTTGATGTAGGCTAAATACCTGTGATTACAGAAAGACATTTTCTCAGCAAACTTTTACAAAAGTCACTGCTAATTAAAGACCGATGACTTATTTTTTCTCCTTTTTCAATTATTTGCTGCTCAGACTTTGGTTTCTTTACATTTCGGCCCCAACAGAAGCTGAAAAACCTGAAAACTCCCTGCAGTCAGTCCATGAGCTTTTACTGATGGTGGAAAATAGGTCGAGCTACTTATCCCCATCTTATTGTGTCTACTTTGTTAAAGCTGTTCAAAGTAGCCATGACGTTATTTTTAAATTCATGAACCTGCCGTTTTCTGAGGCTGTAAGTCAGAGGAAGGCTCACCTGCGCGGACCGCCTCGCTCTCGAGCACCACGCGGTTGAATATGAAGCGGATGTATTTGGAAGGCGAGGGGGTGCGAGGGCCCTCTTTCCCCAGCAGGTGCAGGATCTTGGTGGCCAGAACCGTGTGCTCGCAGTCCTCAATAAACTCACACAGGTGAGCCAGACCCGTCTCCTTACTCTCAGGATTCTCCTCAATGATGCTGATGATGCAGTCCACGATCGCACGCTTGTACTCAAAGCCACCCTGCAAGAAACGGATACAAGAACCAGTTAGCAACCTTTCTGAACTTTTACATTCATCTTTTATTAGTGGTTATTATCGCTGTTTTTTTACGCCAGTGCGCAAAGAGGAGCTTTCTGAATTGAAGGGAAACATGACGGACAGATTGGTTGGATGTTATTCCCTGAAAAAAAAAAAAAAAAAAAAAAAAAAAAAAAAAAAAAAAAAAAAAAAAAAAAAAAAAAAAGCGTCCAGATTAAAGAATATAATTTAAATACAACTAACTTTATTGCTTTGATGGCAGGAAAATTACTACAAAGGGATACAAGGAAGAGAAAAATAAATAAATAAATAAATAAATAAATAAATAAATAAAAATCTCAAAATGTTAAAAGTGAAAATTAAATTAAAAAACAAATAACAAATAAAAATTAAAGGGTCCTGTCTAAAATACAATCACTGAAGCCAGCTTAAATCTAGTTTTAATCTGAAAGATTTCTTTACTTCTCAAATGACGCGTATGTAAACTTCCAGTGAACCACAAGGGCTGCTATATTAAACGTTTGCGTGCCCCTTTTTGAATGGGAGGAAAAAAAAAAAAAAAAAGTCTAAAATTGTGAAAAACTGAAAAGTGACTGTATTCTGCAACAAGACGATCCAAACAATATCATATTTTTGTCATATAAATATCTTAACGTAAAAAAGGTTGACCGTACTGGTGACGAGGCAACATCCATGGAATCCAACACACAAGGGGGTGCACAAACTTTTGCATGCTGAAGTGATATTGAGTCACAATAAACTACCCATAATCCCCTGTGTGACTTACATCATCTCTGAGCATATTAGACAAGAAGTTCATCATCACACTGTGCTTTCTGGGGTACTTCTGGCACAGGGCACTGATAGCCTGGACCACCACCACCTGGGAAACACGGAAACACACACACACACACACACACACACACACACACACACACACACACACACACACACACATTAAACACCTCATTAAGACATAACACTCTGTCATATGTTTATGATTTCCCAGCGTATGGACCTTGAACTCGTCGGAGATCTCCGAGACGAAGGAGGAGATCTGCTTCATGAGCCGGTCCACGCTGCTCTCACTGCCCGTCTTCAGCAGCGTGGTGATGGCCAGAGTAGCAATGCTGCGGTTCGAGTCAGTGATCAGGTTCTCCAGGTCCAGGTTGCACGCCGTCACTGCAGATGGGTGCTTCATCGCCACCTGGTGGACACCGGGAGAGTGACAGTGATCACAAAAAAAAAAAACAGGACAGGATGCTGCATGTCTGACTTACACCTGGCAAATGTTCCACCAAGTTAAGCAAAAAGAGTACGCCGTAGGTCCATGAACAGAGACGAGTTTAAAACTAACATGGTGTAGAACTTCAGCTGCACCACTGACACTTTAAGGTCTGATAACTAGTAATGTGTAAAGTGATCGTAGACCAGACGTTCGTCACACGCATTTCAGCATAAGCAGGAAGTCAATCCATGACTGATGTGCAGGGAAGCCGGCGTTTAACCCTTTTTTTTTTTTTTGAAGCAACACGATTTGTGAGTAACCCAAGTTTAATGAACCCCATGGAAATGCTGGATGCACCCAAGAACCCAAATCAGTCACGTCATATTCATGTGAATAACTGAGACGGTGGCAGATTTAGGCAACAAACGTCTGCATCCTAAGTGGAAGCACTTAAGCAGATATCTCATTTTAAATAGCATACAATATTCTTTACTTTCTGTGTGACTATTACTTTAGGAAATAAAATATGGTGAAGATATTGTTAATATAAAATCATGGGGAAAGAAGAAGAAATCTCTTGAATCTGCTATGAACTAGTCGACGTATTTACTCAGACCCCGAGCCCCTTGAGAACAGATTTAGTAACTGATCCTCTTGATGAAACGGATTAACTACCGCTCGCTCAGTAATGAAGGGCAGAGCGAAGATTTTTAGACAGAACTTATTTGAAGTGAAAATGAATCAGAGCATCGACGTACTTAACATCAAGCTGTATACTGACATCTGCTGGACAATAAAAACTCCTTCACCACCCCCATGTCAACTGAGTGCAGAAAGAGGCCACGCGCCCCGTTACAGAGGCCACGCGCCCCGTTACAGAGGCCACGCGCCCCGTTACAGAGGCCACGCGCCCCGTTACAGAGGCCACGCGCCCCGTTACAGAGGCCACGCGCTCCGTTACAGAGGCCACGCGCTCCGTTACAGAGGCCACGTGCTCCCTTACAGAGGCCACGCGCCCCGTTACAGAGGCCACGCGCTCCGTTACAGAGGCCACGTGCTCCCTTACAGAGGCCACGCGCCCCGTTACAGAGGCCACGCGCCCCGTTACAGAGGCCACGCGCTCCGTTACAGAGGCCACGTGCTCCGTTACAGAGGCCACGTGCTCCCTTACAGAGGCTACGTGCCCCGTTACAGAGGCTACGTGCTCCGTTACAGAGGCTACTAATCTAAATCTATGGCAAAATGTTATTTAAAAAAAAAGATACCATAAGCCTTTAGAGGGTTAAACACCAAAAATATCTCTTTCTCAAAACAGCATTAGAAACACTCTTTTACCTCATAATTAATATTTACACTGTTTTGTAGAATATAAACTCCATCAACATCAATTTTCCAGAATTAACAGAATAACAATGATGGAAAATACTACAGCAAATGATAGTGCTTACAACTACTACTATGACTACTATTAATAATAATAATAACAATAATAATATTTAATAACATTTCAATCAAATGCTAATATGGCCTTTGAACTTGTAGGTAATATAAAGCTATATTTATGTCCACTAGAGGGCAGTAAAATAGTGACATAAAATTTCATTCACCATTAGAAAAAGAAAAAAATCCAAATAAATATTTATGTCAACAGTTCAGTTGTGTATCACTCACTTTTTTTTTTTTTTTTAAGTTAAGAATTATTTCAGCTGTTTAACTTCATGAATAATTTGTATTGTGGGAAAGATTGTTAGTGTTCAACCATTTTTGGGCTTAAGATGATATTCAGGGTATAAAAATCTTTAGGTACATATTGTTGCTAAACATGATACAAGTGTTTTAATTACAGTTTTAACCATTAATAGGTTATTCGGTTTTTTTTTAAAATGATTTATATATTTATATTGAAATGACTTCGAGTCCTGAATGCCGACATGACTTGAGGAACATTAATACTTTAAGAATATTAATACAAGAAAAGAATATTTTCTGAAACGATGATGAAGATCCTGTGAGAAAAGGAAAAAGACTCACTTTATTGAGCGTCCTCACGGCTGCATAACGCAGTGCTGCTTTCGGTGAACTGCAGAAGAGCTGGAGCACTGAGAAGGACAAGCCACCAATATTTACATCGATCGGTACATGTCTTGAGCACGAACACACACACACACGAAAAAATCAGAAACCAACCAGACACAGCAGGGGCGAGCTCTCGGGCGGTGCAGTTGGGCATGTGGACGATGGCCGAGGCTGCTTCATACACCACCATCTCATGCTTATTCCTCAGACAGCTCTCGATGAAGTCAAACAGCGGGCTGTCGTGTCTGTAAGAGAACGCACATGCGCGTCAGAATCTCTAATAACGATGGACAAACCTCCTCTGAATGTCAGCAACAGGTGGAAAAAAAAACCCCCACTGTATTTCTTTTCTATGAATCATTTTTATATGTAAGCAAAAGAAGAAAATCTCTCATTTAAAAAAAATACACAGAGGGCACAAACTTTTGCATCGAACAGTATGTAAGCTGTGTATTAAAATGAAAAGGTCACGAACCCTCCCTCAGTCTCCTCCAGCAGCTTGCTGGCGATGCGGATCAGCATGCAGTAGGCAAACGGAGACTTGAGGCCCGACTTAGTGAACTTATTGAGCATCTTGGTGACGGCGAGGCGGTCGTTCTTCCTCAGGTGATAGAGCAAGCCCAGGGCGTGGTACTGAAAATCAGAGCGGAAAATCATAACATGGTTTTAAAAAAAAAAAAAAAAAAGAAAAAGAAAAAGAAAGAAAGCTCAGATTTATTTATAAATCTAATAGTGTTACACCAACCTGCACCATGATGTTATCACTGGACGCTGCTTCCTGAGCTTCATTAACCCAGCGCTTTACTACATCATAACTCATCTTCACCATGTGCTGAAGGAAAAACAAACACACGAGCACGCTGAGCATGAATGAAGACATCGCAGCGCTACTACAATCCACATTAAATCAGGGACTCGTTCTCACCAGAGAGGAGACGAGAGCAGAGCTGGACACACTGGGCACTTTATCCACTATGGCCTGCTTCATGTATCGCTCGATGGCTTGCAGCATGGTGGTCTATAAGACGAAGGAGAGTCATGACTACGACACCACAAGCAGCTTTTTTTTTTTTCCCCTCATCTGTAAAACTCGTCTTGGGTTCAGCATCGAGATGCTGCTGGTTTTAACCCAAGACCCAAAGGCACAGAGGCTGTTATTTCATCACCACAACAGCAAGATGTCACTTCCACGACGGCCATTAAATCTAGATGTCAACATGGTGGGGAACTTTTTATTTAAATAAATAAACAGATAAATAAACTAATAAATAAATACATTTTTGCTTATTTAAAAATAAACAGAATCAACGGTGTTTGGTAAATTTAATATTCTTAAGGCCACTTCTGTGGAAACTGACTATATATTTATTTGACGGCAAACAAACTAACGAGCAAACATTTTTAAATCAGGAGATGGATGGATGGATGGATGGATGGATAGATAGATAGATAGATAGATAGATAGACAGACGGATAGATGGATAGATGGATGTTCAGAATTCCTGGTAAATTAAATATATTTCCAGTGCTTTACTTCTTTGGAAATTGACTCTAGTTATTTGACAGCAAACAAACATTTTTAAATCAATAAATAAATAAATCAAATAAATAAATCAAATAAATACAAATAAATTAAAACGTTC
>CM040992.1:4247530-4267282 GCA_022985145.1 Pangasius djambal
GATAGATAGATAGATAGATAGACAGACGGATAGATGGATAGATGGATGTTCAGAATTCCTGGTAAATTAAATATATTTCCAGTGCTTTACTTCTTTGGAAATTGACTCTAGTTATTTGACAGCAAACAAACATTTTTAAATCAATAAATAAATAAATCAAATAAATAAATCAAATAAATACAAATAAATTAAAACGTTCAAAAAAGGGAATCTGGGTGTCTCTTAAATGTAATAAATTTCCAGTGCTACTTCTTTGACTTTATAGTTATTTGACGGCCAACTTACAAACATTTTTAAACAAACAAACAAACAAACAAACAAACAAATAAATAAAAAAGAAGACTGTCATGGTGTACCGTAAATTTAATCTATTTTCAATACTATTTTGCAAACTGCCTCTAGTTATTCGACAGCAAACAAACACAAAAAATTTAAACTTCACATTAAATAAATAAATAAATAAATAAATAGTGCTGTACCCAAAAGGTGTTAAATACCATCTAAGTCATAAACTTGATATTTTAAAGAGTTTAACTGAAGGACTAAGGCCATTAATATATACTGTTATTTTAGTTTTTTTTTTAAAGAATTAAAACTATACACTTAAGAACTGAAACTTCAAATGAAGTGTGTGTCATCTTACACACGGCTGTTGTCTATAGAGATCTCGGCGTGACGTGTAGAGAAAACGTGTACTGCGTAAAACCATGTTCTTAAAAGCCCGAGTTATGACGTGAAATCTTTAACAGCACGATATTTTTAACGTCATGCATTATTAAACTCCCAGATTGAAAAAAGGTTCTGAACGAGCACGTGTCTACGTCAGTAGGAAAAGATGCATGAAAGAATGAAAGCTTTCATTAGGTAGAATTTCCAAAACAAATGAATAAAATCTTCACTGAACAACGTGAGAGAATCCGCTGATGAATTAATGCATAATGAAAATGCTTTGCACTCACGTCAGTGATCCTGCAGAGAGCTCTGATGGCAGGGCCTCTGTACACATCCTCTTTACCGGTCATGTCTTTGGTCAGACTAACACACACACACACACACACACACACACACACACACACACACACACACAACAAGCCTGATAAGCGTAAAGTTCTCAGCAGTGAATACGCATCACGTGACCGGGCGATGAGAGAACCCGAGAGATCATCACCTGCTCGTAACGATGATGACGTCCTCGGAGATGTTGGCCATCTCCTTGATGGTCAGGTAGCACATCCTTCGCAGTGTTTGCTACAGAGACAGAAGGAAAAAAAAGGGATTTTTTTTTTTTTTTTTATTACAGACATGACCGCAAGTTTAATGCCGTGCTTAAAAAATATGGAGATGTTTACATCATTCGACTGGAAGAGCCTGGTCATGGCAAAGAAGGCTTCAGTAGCCTCAGTGGTTCCAAAGTGCTCACCCTGGAGAGAGAGAGAGAGAGAGAGAGAGAGAGAGAGAGAGAGAGAGAGAAAGAGACAAAATCAGAGCGAATAAAACACGAGCCGAAAAGAAAGTGGATGCATCGGGGAGGAGAAATTAGTGACCTGGTTGAGCAGGTAGATGATTTTTGTCAGGATGTGGAGGCATCTTCGTGGGTTGATGGGTGTCTCGTTGAAGATGCGAGCCTTGAAAGGGGAAAAAAACACATTAATTGATCAGTAACTCACACCAACATCAGAGCTCTGAGCGACTCCCTATAAGCTTCTGTTGCTAAGTTATGAGAAAAATTACAGCCATGATGGCTTTAGGACGAGTTTCCCGTGTCGGTCATATTAACACACACATTTACGTCATTAAAAAGATGCCAAACGTTCAGATTATACAGCAATATGTAAATAAGTCAAATCCTACTTGGTAGCAATCCAGCAATTCAGTCTGAGATGCACAACATTTACACACTTAGTACAACTCAAACATCAGGTCACAAAACTGGTCTCAACTCAAACACTTGATAAAACACAAAAAACTAATCCAACAACTCAAACAACACCGAATTCAAACACCAAAGCTCACAGTTCAAAAACCCGATTTATCTACTCAAAATTCTGATCCGACAACAAAAAAAAAAACACAAACTCGCCAACTTAAAAACTCAATATAACACAAAAAAACCTAATTCAACAACTCCAAACACTGAAAGACACCAAATCCAACAACTCAAAAACTTAATCTAACACAAATACACTAATTCAGCAACTCAAATACCAAATCCTACAAGTGAAGAATCCAAATTCAACATCTCAAAAATGCAATATAACTCCAAAACCCAAACTCAACAACTCAAATATCTGACTATAACACACAAAACTAATCCAACAACTCAAACGCCAAACTCAACAACTCAAATACCTCACTATAACACACAAAAATAATCCAACAACTCAAACGCCAAACTCAACAACTCAAAAAAAGCAATATAACTCAAAAACCCAACTCCAAACACTGCAAGACACCAAATCCCCACAATTCAAAAACCCGATTTATCTACTCAAAACTCTGATCTAACAACTTAAAAACAAACTCAAAACTCAATACAATACAAAAAAAACCTAATTCAACAACACCAAACACTGAAAGACACCAAATCCAACAACTCAAAAACTTAATCTAACAAATACACTAATTCAACAACTCAAACAAGCAATATAACTCCAAAACCCAACTCCAAACACTGAAACACACACAACTCAAAAACTTAATCTAACCCAAATACACTAATTTAACAACTCAAACAACAAACCCAACAAGTCAAGAACCCAAACTTAACACCTCAAAAACTTGATCCAGCAACTCAAATCCTAACCCCACAACACAAACAGCAAACCGACAGACAGACCGGACTGTCAGAATATGAACAAAATTTTTAAAAAAAGTCTGTTTAAAACGTCAGATCGTTCTGCCACACGCTTTCAGATCTACATCAGATTTTAGTACCATGTAGAAAAGATTAGATTCAGTGCAGTTTTTTTTTTCCCCCCTGTTCACACCGCGATCGTGTAAAAGACAGAAGCGTGTCAGATGTGAGTTTAGAGACTGGATGCGTGTCACTTTCTCCCCTCACCTCCTGCAGGACAGCACTCTTCTCCAGGTGCTGAAACGGGTTGGAGCCACTTCCTGTGAACAAACCCATGATAAATAAGAGTCAGTTCCCCACGGGATATTTAATACATTACTGTACTTCCTAATGAGGCTGAAACATCACAGGACCACTGCATACCCTAAAGACCTGTATATCTCAGACCACCACCAAATACACAACTTTACACTGTTTTCATGCACTGTGTATAAGAATTAAAAAAAAAAAAAAAAAAAGATTAAGCCAGACTCTAACACTTATAGGTAAAGAATTAACTCAGTCAAAGTATATGACAAGTAAATTAGCCAGCTGTGACTATGCTAGCTAGCCAGACACAATATAAAGACTTACAGAGCATTTATTTGGGTATATTGTTACATGAAAGCGCACAAAGAGCATTAACATGATTTATATTCACAGCCTGAAGCATTTATTATACCATCAAAAAAGAAAATACTAGCTAACTAGCTAGACTAGCAATGCACTGCCAATGGAGAGCTAAGCTAACATTTAACACACATTTTACTGTCTGTTTCAATCAAGAGCACGAAATGAAATGATTCAAACAAACTCAGATCAACTCTTACCCGCCTCCTCGTCCTTCTTGTCAAATTTCTTTATCATTTTGAGGAATGTTTTGGATAATAAGTGCGAGGGCTGAGCTACACTCTCTTAACACACTCATCCGAGTTTCAGCTCCACGTCAGCTGCTGCACTGAAGGCACTCTGAGGCCCAAAATGGCGGCCGGCGGCTCGTCCTTCAAAATAAAAGTCTTTAATAAAAGTCTCTTGGTAAATAAATAAATAAATAAATACTATGTACCACTTATCCTACACAGGGTCGCGTGGAGCCTGGAGCCTAACCCAGGGGACTCAGGGCACTCAGGGCACAAGGCAGGGGACACCCTGGACGGGGTACCAACCCATCGAGGACACACACACAGGACAATTTGGAAATGCCAGTCAACATACAACGCATGTCTTTGGACTGGAGAGGAAACTGGAGTACCCGGAGGAAACCCCCGAAGCACAGGGAGAACATACAAACTCTGCACACACAGCAGAAGCCACTGTGCCTCCATCAGAAAAAACAAAATAAACGAAATATATTGAGCAAAACACTAAGCACACAGCCCTGCTGAATTCTCAGTACCAACTGGTTGATTAATTTTCTATAACAGCAGATGCAAATGACAGATTTATATTAATGCACTCATTCTAATATGTCATCGTTTCTATAGTAACAACCTTCACAGAGACGCAGGCGCGCCACATATTACATATTAAAAAAAAAAACAAACGGTGCTATTTAACAAAGAATGGGGCGTGTAATTGTTTATGTAATTTATTTAACATTTATGGAAGGAGTCTCCACCATGTCAGCATTTGGTAACGGTCAGTAATGCTGCTTTCAGGTGAAGATGCAACTTGTAATTCCCCACCTTCAGCTGCAGAAGACAAGCCACAGAAAACGCCTCCTCGACCTGAAAATTTCTGTTCGTCAGCCTGGGGTCTTTTTCTCATCCACCAGTTTATGGAGTAACGTTAAATGAACATGGCCGCTCAGGCTGTGAACAGTGTAAAGTCTCCCTTCTCTACTTTTAAATGAGTTTATAGCAGTATTTTCTTCAGATCAGTTAATACACAGACACAGTACTTGGTTAAATCTATAGCATTGACTGGTTTCAGAGGATAATCATCAACATTATCACTAACATTAGTCAGCTAGTTTGTTGCTACGCTACTCGCTGTTGTCCGCTGTTGCTGTTATGCTGCAATTTCAGTCCAAAATGCTGCATGAATGTTTGAAGTTCATTACAGTAGAACAGAACCAGGAGCCTCTCAGGCCTGTGACTGTAAAAGTTGAAGGTGAAATCGCTTTTTATGAGCTTTATGTGCTCTGACAGAGCAAACACAAGACATGCCTTTGTGGACATGCCACTTGACGTTATTACAACTTGCAAATGTTCAATTACAAGGCACCATGAACGCAGGATTAGTTTCCTGCCATGGGAAAGTTTTCAGGACAGAAACATGATGCTTTATAGTTTCTCCGTAACGTGACAAGCTTCAGGAGAGAGAAAAAAAGAGATGCTGGTGAGGGAGCAACTGTTTATAGCTGCTGTAGCGTAAGTGAGAACAGGAAGTAACTCGCTTCATGGATGTTCCACAACATTAAATTAACTATAAATGGTTAAAACGTATGATGTTTCTTTCATTAATAAATAAAAATTGTAATAGTTGGAAAGAAGCCGTGGTATTAAAGGAATAAAACACAGTTACAGGAAAATAATGAACTTCTGTTGCTGATTATTTTCCTATAACCGCACAACCCCAAGTGTTTCATTCCTTATGTATTAAACGAGGTTATCTACGTGTCATGTGCTTAATTCATTTTCCTTTTCAGTTCACTTCAGGCCTTTATTTTGAAAGAAGATCCACATTTGAGTTCATACACACTTTCTCTTAAATACTGAAACATTGATTTAAGTAATTTTTATAGTGATGAAGTTATTTTTATCTTGAAGGTAGTTTTTAACTTCTGAGGAACATGACGCCAGTACAGTAACTGGATTATGAGAATATTTATCCATTAAGTGATTTATTCAGTGATCTGATTGTTATATTGAATATTTAGTAGTTAATTAAGATACCTATCAACTGGCATAACAGTCTAAATGATCAGAAATAAAGCAGGACAAGTCGATTAAAATAACAAATTAAAAGCACGCAGGAAACAGAAAGCAGGCAAAAGGTTTGTGAAGGAGGATAAATAACCACTAACAGTTAACAGTTTTGAGTAAACAAAGCACTTATACATGTTTATTGGATCATTTTATTCGCCCCCGGGAAAGATAAAGGCACTTAACTGTACCTTTCTGTGTGGCTGGGGTGACACTTGCACCTTTTGCACATTTAGTGTGTATCTTTTACCTAGAAATGTGCCTGTAGCCTACATTTAACACGTTACTCAAAAAAATTATTGCAGTTCATTTTTATTTTTAATCCCTTTATCTGCATTTCCAGGTGAAAGATACATAGTAAAGGTATTAATGTTGTACATTCAAGGTTACAACACCATTTGGATTGCTGGGGATGGTGCCACCTGGGGGCTGTGGAGATGGTTTGGGGATCACATCTGGGGAGCTGTACTGTAATGGCTTGGGACTGTGATTGCTGTGGTGGCTTTGGGGCTGCAGTTGCCACGAGCACCTTCATACTCAGGACTCCATCAGTGGACGGTGGATAGATTTTAACCAACCGGACTTCTTGCAAAAACTGTGATGAATTTATTGGTGGCACATTTGCACTATTTGTCCTTATAGTACACAGTAATAGAAGGGATTTATTTATAATCGCACTATCCGTTGCACCCAGATGTGGATGTGTTCCCTTAGGAGCCTGATTCCTCTCAAGGTTTCTTCCTCATATCATCTCAGGGAGTTTTTCCTCGCCACCGTCGCCTCTGGCTCGCTCATTAGGGATAAATTCACATATTTACAATATATTTTTTGTGAATCCATTTATTTCTGTAAAGCTGCTTTGTGACAATGTCCATTGTTAAGAGCACTATACAAATAAAATTGAATTGAATTGAATTGAAGTGACAAGTAAACAGTAATGTTTAGTAATGTTTGTTTCCGATAGAGTAGTGCTATTTGATGTGAGGACATGATGTTTCACCCATGTGCTTGACCATAAAGCAGCTACGTTTAGTGTTCTGCTTAAAAACACATCACATTTTCTAGCTAAAGAACTCTAAAGAACCAAAAACGAAGACACACAATTGAGAACATGGATATAAAAGTGTATGTTACGAACAGTTTTGCACTCAAGTCTCCATCTTTGGACAGTTGATAACTTCAACAACATAGCCAATGAAAGACCTTTGCTAAGAAATAACTCTGATAAGCTCATAAGTTCTTGTTTACACAGTCAGCACTTTTTGACCATGTAGTACACAGTTATAGAAGGGATTTATTTATAATTGCACTATTTGTTATCACCCAGATGAGGATGGGTTCCCTTTTTGAGTCTAGTTCCTCTGAAGGTTTCTTCCGCGTGTCCTCTCAGGGAGTTTTTCCTTGCCACCTCTCCTCGCTTCTGGCTCACTCATTAGTGATAAACCTATAAATGTAAACTTTATATCTGGACTTTATATATTTCTGTAAAGCTGCTTTGTGAAAGTGTCCATTGTTAAAAATGCTATACGAATAGAATTGAATTGAATTATGTCTTGGAACGCTTGCTAGGTTGCAATTGAATGCTCCATGTGGTTTTACAAGCTTTCAGACATTTCTACTTTCTAAGTGGGATTTATGGGACTGTAGAGATCTGATTGAATCTTGGACTGGTAATGAAGGATCTACAGGTTAGTTGGAGAAGTTAAATCCAGCTGGTGCACTTCCCCTTTGGTCATTACAGTGAGGGAGAGAAAAGCATCAGTTGAAGATCTTTAGAACAAACCATTGTACATGACTTCAGCTCAGTAAAATCTTTATTGCCCAGAAACAACAGTACAGCATTTTTAGGTTATGACCTAAACAGAATTACAGCATTATCAAATACAGCGCATACTATTATACAATACCCTGGTATCCGGTTTGGGATGTAGCCTTGGTTCTCCGCCATGCTACTTGTCCGCCATGCAGCATAGAAACTAACCAACTAACAGGTTCGGTGTCTTTTCAGCAAAATAAACAATCCATTCTTAAACACTTAATGTGAATAAAGCTTAACGTTGCTTAATATACGAAAACAACAACCATGTGACACCACATCTTTATATTTAGTTTCTAGGATCATTCCTTTGGTAGTATTTATAATCTTACGAGATTTTTTAAATTTCTAACAGAATAATATAATGTTTATAACAGGGAAAAGGCTTAATCTGTGTGCTTTATCTTTAGTCTATGGGGTTGTTCTTTTGATCGTAGCCTTCACTCTGGGAACAGGGCACTAAACTGTACCTTTCATTGTTACTGTGGTGGTACCACAAGGGTACATATTTTCTACCTTTAGTGTGTATCTATTAAGTGAAGTGAAGTGACGTGTAGCCATGCATGCTGACCCATACTCCGAATTTGTGCTCTGCATTTAACTCATCCAAGTGCACACGCACAGTAGTGAACACACACACACCGGGAACACACACACCCGGAGCAGTGGGCAGCCTTTTTTGCTGCGGCGCCCGGGGAGCAGTTGGGGATCGGTGCCTTGCTCAAGGGTCTCACCTCAGTCGTGGTATTGGGGGTGGAAGAGAGCGCTGGTCATTCACTCCCCCCACCTACAATCCCTGCCGGCCTGAGACTCGAACCCACGACCTTCAGGTTCACCTTCGAGTTACAAGTCCGACTCTCTAACTCTCTAACGCCCACGACTGCCCCATGATTACATGGAATGTAAGGTACTAATGTAATTAGACATTAAGGACCACTGATGCACCTTTATTTAGATTAATACATTAAAGGTATGCCACATGCACTTTTTCAAGGTAAAAGATACACATTAAAGGTACCAAAGATCAGTAAAGTGTGGGAGAAATGTTGGTGTGTCCAGGTCACTGTTTTAACACATTCATTCATGTTAAGATGTAAGTCATTGTCTGGTTCTTCGATTACTGTTTGGTCTTTTGGTCAGTGAAAAGTGCTGAGCGTGTGAGAGATTTGGCGTCACTTTGTTGTTTTAACCCTTTCATGTATAGTGTCCACATTTATATCTGTTTTTAGGAAAATATCAGATGTAAATCACCTCCAAAACTGTTGCTCTCTGTGTATATTAGACTTGTTTCCATTCTCAGTGCCGAATGTCTCCAGTCCAAACTTTCTACACAAAAGCCTAAATCAAGTTTAATATATTGATATGGTACATCTTTGATAGGGTACAACTATATATATATATATATATATATATATATATATATGCTTTATTTTCTAATTCTGGTCATCAAAGTTAAACATTTGAGATCTGAATTTTAAAAAATGTATTTATGAAAATATTTTTTTAAATTATTTATTTAAAATGACTTTTTCCTGATGCATATTTTGCTGCATTGTATTCCTACACAGGGGCAGAGCATTTACTTTTTATTATTTTTGAAGAAGTCAACATGTATATAACATGCATTTTTGAGTAATATAGAAACCATACACAGAATCTGGACATGTTTTAAAATATAAATTTATTCATGAAAGCCACGTTAAGCGTTTCTGAGTGTCCCCAAACTAGACTTATACATCCCTGTTCAACTCACTTACATGTCCGTGCTGCACTGTATGTTATTGCTAATACTCGAGGCAATCAAATAATAATAATTAACACATACAATTAAAAAAAAAAAGAAAGAAAAGAAAAAGAAAAAAAAAAGCAAAAAGCCCAGGGAGCGCGCAGGAGGTTCACCTCCTCTTGCCGATCTGCGCCATGAGGCGCGCGTTGTGCGCAGCTTTGGCGCGCAGGCTTTTGGCTCTGGCGATGTCGAAGAGCGCGTTCATCAGGTTGGTGGGCACGTCCAGGGACAGAGTCACCCTGCTCCGCCGGTCACTCCGCGCTCCGTTGCCGTACATCTTGCTCCTGAGCAAGGTGTGGCTCAGAAACTTGTAGCTGGAGCCGGGTAGAGTCCGCCTCTCTCGCGACTCCTCGGACGACTCCTCGCCGTCGTACGGCGCGTTCACGACTCGTTCCTCGTCCGCGTTCGCGCTGGAAAGCAGCTCGCCGTCGCAGAGGAAGCCCGAGTCGGTGCCGTACGCGCGCAAACAGAGGCTGGAGACCGGAGTGCAGAGCACGGCCAGTACGAGGAGGAGAGTCCTCAGCGGCTGCATCTTCTACTCTCCTGTCGGGCAGAAAGACGCACGTTTAGAGCTTGCTTTTAAAACACAGCACTGGAGATTTATAATACAGCTGAGTGGAACCCTACCCAATAGTGACAAAATCTTAACTGATGTCCAAAATCCTTAAAAAAAGTAAACTACTGGATATACAACTTATAGTGTATTACCTTAATCAGTAACACAGGGTTTAGCTTTGTACAAGGAGTCAGGAAAAAGCCAAACTGCTACGCATCTGTCTGTCCTGAGCTTAAATAGTGACGCGGCGGTTCAGTGCCACTGCGCGCAAAACGCACAAAGTAGTTATTAAAGGTACCTGCTGCGCTGGATAAGGACACTGCTCCAAACTCTGATCAGCTGAAAAACAGATCCCGGGTGAAACTAACCAAGTGAACAGAGAAGAAGTGCGAAAAATGGACGTGAAGCCACTCACTCAGAGTTGCACGCAGCACAAAGTTGGGTTGGCTAATGCGCACAGCGCGCTTCCTCAACTCAAACTAAAGCAGATGGCGTGTGGACGGAGAGTCCACGCGGCGGGGTGTCATTTAGCACAGCCCAATTACACCAGCAGTAACGTCACACGTCCCAAATTACTGCAAATACTCAGCAAAATGTTCAGGGATGGGCACGATTCATAAACTTTCTCTTTCTCAGGTTTGGACTCGTTCATTATTCCCTACATCTAGCGCGTAACGCACGGTAATGATGGCGTTACTGGAGTTGAACAACTTCTCCTTCTCATCTCGCAGCTTCATCACTTGCTTAGTCACATATTCAAGTCGACACTGCATTGTAAACAATCTGAGGTAGTTCTCTGAGAAAATGTATGCTTCTATCTATCTATCTATCTATCTATCTATCTATCTATCTATCTATCTATCTATCTGGCAATATGTTTGTTTTTGTCTTGTTACTGATAGTCTTTGTCTTTGCCCTCTCTCTCTCTCTATTGTTTTATTTAAACTATTTGATTTCTTAATTGTGTTGTTTTTATTTTTAATTTATTGTCTTAATCTTATGCTGATTTGATTTTACTGTGCAGCTCTTCTGAGTGTCACTTGCTGTCTTTTAAATGTGCTATAGCTTCTATTTGCTGAAACATGGACATTTTACTCCATCATATGTTTTTTTTTTTGTGATTATGGGAGTAATATGTGAAGAAAAAAAAAACATGTGAAAGTGCATTTCAACATGTTATGGCCTGAGAGTAAACAACACGTGATCACACGTGAAAAAGAATTACTCATGTGAGGAACCTCACATCTGAAAAATAAAATCACACGCCCTTCTTGTGAGAACGAAGAATCGTGCAAAAATCATGTGTGAAAATAAAACCAACTGCACTATATGTTCAAATAAATGAATCAGGTGCAAAAAAAAAAATCGCATACAGATAAAAACATGCTCTATGTGAAAAGTTCACTACATGTGAAAGACGTGTGAAGTGTCTAAGGTCAGTGAAGTGAAATGTTTTGAATCTGCAGAAGAGAAACCAGTGTGAAAATAAAAATCCTGGAGAAAATGTAAAAAGGAGAAAGCTAAACACGATAAAGCTAAACTACTCTAAATGTAATTACAACAAAATGTATCACTCACAGGTATTTTAACAATGTACATCTAACATTAATGATTTCCAAATGGAAATAAATAAACTATTTGGTAAAATATGTTACTTAAGTATTAAAATGGTAAACTGCTCGGCTTGAAAGCTTGTAAAAACTTGTATTTATTACCGTTATTAGTTTTATCGTAGGAACGTTCACCATATTTTGAGTCTTTTTACAGCAAAATGAGTCACTATGCGATACAGTGAGCACCGTGACATTTTAGTTTGGGGAATTAATTTAACACATCACTAACAACATCTAAAGTGACTTTTCCAACTTATTTGTTTGTTGATTAAAAAAAAATAGGAAGCAAAACCATGTCCATCCAGTAAAAGTAAACTGAGCTGCAGTCTATGACGGAAACATGATTCATATTAGGCACATGATTTTTGGTGGTCAATTTGCCAGCAAGGTGTTTATTAAATAAATAATGAATAATTTTTGATATTCAAAAAGGGCAATTCCAAGAGCTGCTGAAAACCGTGACACAATCAGAAAAAACGCTCTGTGATGAAGTACTGACTTGCTGGGAGAAAATAGACAAATAACACTTAATGTTTAAAAAAGAAAAAAAAAAAACCCCAAAAAACTAAAAAGTTAGCTAAAATTAAAACCAGCCTTACATCAGTGTGAACACTGCTCTCTACAACCTCACAGCCGTATGTGTAGCAGTTTCACAAGTCAAGCTTTACGACAAATACATCAATGACATTTTTTCAAGTACTTTACTGTCGTAGAAACAGGATTTGAAAAGCTTTATGGTTGATAAACTTCATCCAGTTTTCCTCTCACCACTATCTGTGCTCAAAAACCAAACATTTATTAGTTCTTATATATTTTTTTTTACTGCTCTCTTATTAGCTAGTGCAGAATAAACAAGCACATTAATGCACTTTGACAGCTTAGTAATCAAAGTGTAACATTCTGTGAGGAGAGACACAAGTGCGTAAACTCGGTAGTGGCCTTATTTGGTCAAATCCAAGAATCGAAATCAGAGTCCACAGCATAGGTCACAGACAGACAAAGTTAAACAAGGATAATCCATAATCTTTGTCAAAGCCAGGAAGTACAATGAAAGACCTTTGCTAAGTTTTTGACACAACAGGGTGCACGCAGACAAACTAATCAAGGGCTAACACAGAACAGGTGAACACAATCAGGTAACAAATCAATGATGGAGACAGGACTAGAAAAGGAAGCAAAACATGAGCATGTGTCATCTGTTGACACAAATGGAGAAATCCTCACAAGTAAGCCACACCTCCTAGTTTATCATGACATCACAGCATATGACTTAAGGCAACATTTTAGAGAGATATGGTTATAAAGAAAAGTAGACTATTAGATGTAGTATAAGACCGTGTTTTTGTTTAATTTTTCATCATTTCATCTGGTGTGCTGCTATCAGTAAAAAAGACATCAATAAATGCTTCACATTTAATAATAGAAACGAGGAATACTCTCTAGGAAGTGACATTATGGCGTACTCAAGGTTAGGTACAGTCTAATTATCTAATTAGTTATAACCCCTAAGACCTATTGCTTTGTAGTCCATCAGCATGAACAGCAATTAAGGAGTTTTGTCATTAGGACACATCCAAAAGAAGACTCGTTAGGTCAAAAGGCTGGCTTAATGATCACCCATGGGCACGACAGTCAGTGTACGTTCACTGTACGGTCACATTGTTCACAACTCTACAGCGCTCTCATTTAGCTGGGTGGTGTCTACACACAGAACACACTCTTCATAAAAATCACACTTTAGTTTTAACTCTCACTGATAGTACTGAAAGTCAACTTCAGCGTTTTATATATATAGTTATAGCGTTTTATATATATATAATGGTATATGCATACCATCTGCATGCTTGCCAAGAGAAAAGAGGACTGCAGTAGTATGAGTTAAAGGCCTCAAACCCATGGTTATATTCATCATATAGATTAATGGCATGAATTCTGCTAAAAAAATATATGATATTTTCACTTAATAGCTGGCTGCCTCTGCCAGGAGGTTAAGAGTGACCTGTTGATGGCTCTTTTAACAAGATAGTTGTTCCAGGGCCCAAAAGGCAGCCACATGCACAGATCTAATGTTATAAAGGAATTCTGTATGGATGAGTAGCTCAAGATCCTTCGCAAGTGTCTCCAAGAGAGTTATTCTCCTCAGCGAAAGCTTCACCAAATTTTACTGGTGGGGCGCTGATCATTTTAAAACCAGTGGTTTCCAGAAAGATTTACACAACTCAAGAAAACTTTAGAGATTTAAAAAAAAAATCATGTTAAATATTTACAGCGTATCCAAGTGTCCTTGTGTTTAACCTCAAATATCACTCGTTGCATGTTTTATTCATTTTATACATTCATTTTGGCTTGAGGGCTTTACGGTGGTGCTTCTGTGGTGGTTCTGTTTACGCCTCATAGCTCCAGGGTGTGTGGATCGATCCTGAGTTTACTCTCTGTGTTGAGTTGTGCATGTTCTTTTTGTGTCCATATGGGTTTTCCGGCTTCCTCCCACCTCCCTAAAACATGCCAGTAGGTGGACTGTTTTCTTAAATAGTCCCTAGTTGTAAATGAGTGTGTGTGTACATGTGTATGACTCCCTGCGTTGGACTCGCATCCCATCTCAGAACAGGCTTCGGATCTATTCCGACCCTGACCAGGGTCGCTTCCCTTTATGGCACCAGTCTGGTCTGATTAAGGTGATGTCACTACTTTCTTAAGATAGTTCCTGTCAGTTTTAGCCCACTCCTCCACTGACTGGTGCATTTCAGCTCCAGTCAGTGGTCTATTGCTGTGTTTCACCTGCTGTTCCAAATCATCCAACATGCTTTCGCTGTGATTGAGTTCTGATGTCCAAGTGTTTCATCAGACTCGTTAAACAAGTCACACACCGATTTAGCCCCAAGCACCCTATAAGTGTCAAACTAAATTGCACGAGTGCGTGTTCTGTTTGGAGCACAAAAGGTAACTTTTCCACGGAGTTACATTCGTCTAGGTGTGCAATCTACCGACGCTGCTATTGGTGGAATATGACTAATATTTTGTTCCAGGTAGCAAACAAATTCCATACTGTATTGTAGAATATGATGAGTGCATAATTCTGCTACAAAACAGTCTATTCCTTGCATCACTCTCTCTCTCGTCTCATCACTCTCTCTCTCTCTGTCTCTCTCTCTCTGTCTCTCGGTTGTGTTCAGCCCGGGGATCCCCTAGAACACATTATCTGTCCTAGGAGACTTGTTGTTCCTGTTGTGCCTTCATCTGGAGTGCTGGCCCACACTGTATGGACAAAATGCACAGAAGAGAAGCAGGAAAACACACGGTGAAATCTTATTAGATTGCAAATGATCGTTAAAAGTAAGGATGGGATTGGAAATTACCACCTTTCACCTTGTAGAAGAACCTCAGGCTAGAAACGTGTGTGAAACTAATGAGAGAAATTGGCATAGCCATAGCCTATTGGCACACACACAAACACATACACACACAAACTCACACACACACTAAAAACGTCCAGTTCTTTGAGGATTCTCTGTCTGGCCCCAGGAGACCCTCTCCAGACACGACTCAACAAATTGAGTTGAAGCAAAGCCAATATGGCATCGTTTATACGCAGGATGAAGCTCATAGAACTGTACGAAAGCAAGTGTGAGTGAGGTCACGACATAAACCCACGCATTTATACACACACACACACACACACACACACAAACACACACACAGTGAGCATCATAATTTCCCAATAGTGCCTCTATGAAGCCACTTGAATATCCTTAGAAATAGAAAATGAACTAGCTGAAGTTTAATGATTTTAAATAAACAGAGCTGTTAGTGCAAAATGACCACAACATGTTGATCATAGTGACTGTGTAATTTAAATCATGTAGAAATGTACTGAAATGGTGCGGTAAACATTTAGAAAAGGACTTCTATGATCACATTATTGCAAAGGCAATAATTGCGTACTGATATCACAGTGCAACAATGTATGGCTCTTAGTATGCAAATATGATGTACAGTGTTCACAGACAAGAAATTAAATACATTCAAGACAATTCCAGATGGATAAAAACAAATCATATACAGCAAGGACAGAAAGTCGCATTTAAAAATAACGAACAAGTCATAAAAATAACAAAATATACAAAAGAACAACATTAATCACTGGAAAAAATGGCTGCTAAAGTTGTTCCCCATCAGCAAGTGCTGTCATCAGGACCCAGGATCTGAGTAAACACACACACACACACACACACACACACACACACACACACACACACACACACACACACACACACACACACACACACACACACACACACACACACACCTTTTAAAAGGCAGATTCATAGAAAACCTGCATATTTTACTAATTATTTGATAAATCTGACTATTCTGATATATCTGTTATATGTCAGTGTATTGGTTGTGAATGATTCATTACCTCTCTGCCCCAGACTGCAGTAAGTCTGACAGTCCTGCTTCGTGCTGAATCGGTTTCTATTTCCTCCACAGCCGCTGTAGATGAAGGGCCGGCACGCTCCAGAGCTCGAGTGGAAGTACCAGAGCAACACATACTCGGAGCAGTGGCCTTCGAACATTGGCTCAAGACAGACCTCTGGGGCAGACGCTGCACAGGAAGTCAAAAATACATTATATTATTAGGCATATTTTGTACTGTGGAGTAGTAGTAACAGTAGTAGTAGAAGTAGCCATGCTAATAATCGTAGGATTAGTATTAGTAGTAGTAGCAGTGGTAGTAGTAATAGTAGTACCAACAGCAGAAGCAATAGTAGTAACAGTAGTAGCATTAATAGTAACAGTATTAGTAGTCATAGTAATTGTAGTAATAATATTAGTAGTAATATTAGAAGCAGTGATAGAAATAATAGTGGTAATGGTGGTAGTCACAGTAGCAGTAGCAGTAATAGTAGTAGAAGCAGTAGTAGTGGTAGTAATACTAGTAGTAATAGTAATAGTAGTAGTAGTAATAGTAATATTAATATATGGAGCTTGGTTTAGATGTTAAGGCATTTGCACATCAGATTAACAGATGGTAAAATATGCCCGTGATTCGGTGTACAACAGTGTCCAATTATTTGTGCAAGAGAGAGCCCTGAAAACGATGAATTCATAGTATTGAAGATGAATTGGCAGTTGTTTTAATGTTAAACTCAGGAGAGAAACAACCGTTTTTGGACCTATTCGATTTTGAAGAATGAAGACTCATATATTAAAAAAGATTTTTATTTTAAAAGGTTCCACAAAATATGGCATTTACCATTTAGGAATTACAGCAATTTTAAGCAAAGTGCCTCCATTTTCAGGGGATCAAAGGTATTTGGACAAAGTGACATAATTGTAAATATAACCATATTTTTAATACTTGGATGAAAATCCTTTGCAGTCATTGACTGCCTGAAGTCTGGAGCCCATGTTCTCAAAACTCAAATTCTGAGCTTCCTCCCTGGAGATGCTTTGCCAGGCCTTCACTGCAGCCACCTTCAGTTGCTGCTTGTTTGTGGGTCTTTCTGCCTTCAGTCTTGTCTTCAGTAAGTGAAAAGCAGCTCTATTGGGTTGAGATCAGGCGACCGACTTGGCCATTGAAGAATATTCCATTTCTTTGCCTTCAAAAAGTCTTGAGTTGCTTTCACAGTATGTTTAGGGTCATTATCCACCTGCACTCTGAAGCGGCGTCCTATCAGTTTTGTAGTATTTGGCTGAATGTGAGCAGAGAGTATAAGCCCTATACACCTCAGAATTCATCCTGCTACTTCTGTCAGCAGTCACATCATCAATAAACACCAGTGAGCCTGTTCCACTGGCAGCCATACATGCCCATGCCATAACACTTCCTCCACCATGTCTGACACATGATGTGGTATACTTTTTACTTTGTTGACTTCTGTTGATGTGGTGAAGGGGTTTTTCTTCACCAAGGAAAGGATTCTGCGATCATCCACTTTAGTTGTCTTCCGTGGTCTTCCAGGCCTTTCGATGTTGTTGAGCTCACCAGTGCTTTCTTTCTTTTTAAGAATGTACCCAAATGTTGATTTGGCCACTCTTAAAGTTTTTTCTATCTCTCTGATAGGTCTCTTTTGTTTTTACATCCTAATGATGGCGTCCTTCACTTGCATTGAGATCTCCTTGGACTTCATATTGGTAGCTCCAATCGAACAGCTGCCAAATGCCAACTCAATATCAACTCCAGACCTTTTATCTGCTTCATTTGTCTTGAAGTAACGAGGGAATGGACCGCACCTGATCAGTTAACTTCTTGTCAGTCAATTGTCCAAATACCTTTGAGCCCCTGAAAATGGAGGTACTTTGCTTAAAATGGCTGTAATTCCTAAATGGTAAATGCCATATTTTTGTGGAACCTCTTAAAATAAAGCTGAAAGTCTACACTTCCATCACATCTTGATTGTTTTATTTTAAATCCATTGTAGTGGTGTATAAAGGGAAATACTTCCAGACCTGACTGTATATTGTATATTAAAAAAGAGGAAAAAAATGATGCCCACTATGTTACCTGGTGTCACCTTGAGGGTGTGTCTTCGACCTCTCTGAGTCTGCTTTCTCTCTTGGTTTTCAGTTCCTGTGAGGTAAAAAATATTTATTATCAGCATATTAATCTTCTGTACACTTGGTACAGCTGAGTGGTTCAATTTACTCAACTCAAGGATTAAAGTGTTCACAGCGGCCTTTTTACACTCTAATGATCGAAAGGCCATTTTCTTAAATGCCAGTACTCTCTCTCTCTCTCTCTCTCTCTCTCTGTGTGTTTGTGTGTGTATATGTGTGTGTGTGTGTGAGACATTTAAACACTGACACAAGATTCCTTTTTTTATACACTAATAATAGCAAGACTCAACAGGATTTAATAAATGCAGCAACACAAGTTGTCTTGTAACTTTTTCTTCATCTCCCGTTCCTCATGTCTCTGATAAATATATACATATAGAAAAGCATTTAACAAATTTTAATTTCATTTCTTATTTTGTCATTAGATCTGAATATCCTAAATTAACACGGATTTGGTAGCATTGCTTAGCAGCACAATTACAATATGCAGCTAAATCCTGTTTTAATGAAAGCCATCCTGTTGGTTTAGGGCTGATTTGCCACTGCCAGGCCTCAGGGCTGTTTATTCACTGATCCATGCAGAAACTCAACATCCACACTCCATCATAGCTTCCTGCTTCCCTGGGACATTAATGGAAGAGCACAGCATGAAAATTATCTGGATGAGTTGGCTAGACTTGTTAAAGCTCCTGTAAACATATTGTCATAATTATCTTTAGTCTCTGTAGTGAATTTACTATCAAGTACAAAACTACTGATTTTTTTCTTTCTTTTCAGCTTTCCTTTTGCTGGTTTTGAGGTGATTGAGGTCGTATTAGAAGTGTGTGACATCACATGTGACATCACCATGTTTGAATCTGAATTAACAGTATGCTTATGTCAGATACTCGTTTACTCGTATGCATGGCAATGAAAGTGACTAATTACTTGCTGACTCGGCTTCTTTGTGTTAAAAACTTACGACTAAAACAGACTGTCCATGACAAATAGTAAACGATAAACTGTCAGTGTAATATAAGGGTAAGAGGTAGGATGCAAGTGTGAAAACTAGGGCCGGACACAGACCGTCTGAGGGGCGGGGCAAAAAAAATAAAAAAAAGGCACCTAGAGGGCATTAAATCATGTTTTCTGTAACTCAGGTTTTCTCGCACATAGAGCACCTAGAAGCCACTTCATCTCATTCTCTCACAAGTAAGGGAGACTATGGGGCACTTCATCTCACTCTCAAATGTAGGGGAGACTGTAGGGCACTTCATCTCATTCTCTCAAATGTAGGGGCGACTATGGGGCACTTCATCTCACTCTCAAATGTAGGGGCGACTATGGGGCACTTCATCTCACTCTCAAATGTAGGGGAGACTATAGGGCACGCCATCTCATTTTCTCACATGTAGGGAAGACTATAGGGCACGTTATTTAATTTTTTCACACATAGGGGAGACTATATGGCACTTCATCTCTTTCTCTCAAATGTAGGGGAGACTGTAGGGCACTTCATCTCATTCTCTCAAATGTAGGGGAGACTGTAGGGCACTTCATCTCATTCTCTCAAATGTAGGGGAGACTGTAGGGCACTTCATCTCATTCTCTCAAATGTAGGGGAGACTGTAGGGCACTTCATCTCATTCTCTCAAATGTAGGGGAGACTGTAGGGCACTTC
>CM040992.1:4267382-4294734 GCA_022985145.1 Pangasius djambal
TAGGGCACTTCATCTCATTCTCTCAAATGTAGGGGAGACTGTAGGGCACTTCATCTCATTCTCTCAAATGTAGGGGAGACTGTAGGGCACTTCGTCTCATTCTCTCAAATATAGGGGAGACTGTAGGGCACTTCATCTCATTCTCTCAAATGTAGGGGAGAATATGGGGCACGTCATCTCATTTTCTCACACAGGGAAGACTATAGGGCACTTCATCTCATTCTCTCACAAGTAAGGGAGACTATGGGGCACGTCATCTCATTTTCTCACAGTAGGGAAGACTATAGGGCACTTCATCTCATTCTCTCACATGTAGGAGAGACTATAGGGCACTTCATCTCATTCTCTCACATGTAGGAGAGACTATAGGGCACTTCATCTCATTCTCTCAAATGCAGGGGAGACTATACGGCACTTCATCTCATTTTCTCACTCGAAGGGCACCCTGGCAGGCACTTCATCACGTTTTCTTGCACATTTTTCTGTTTTATTTCCATTTGAAGGGTGGCCATTAGGGCATCATATTTTCTCCACTGTAACCGCAGGGCAATTTATCATTCTTATCTACTGCAGTGGCAACATACAGTGGAACTTTGGGGGGTTTTTCGACCATGGGGAGAATCCTGCCCCTGCTGCCAGCTACATCCATTCCCAAAAGCTTGGAATCGCTCCACCAATTATCAGCAATCTCACCTGTGATATTGTCATACACTAAGTTTGGTTCGGTTTGTGAAACAACGGGTGAAGCAGTGGTTTGCTCCTCTTTCTTCTCGTCCATGTGAATGAGAGGTGACTCTTCCGTTCCCTTGTCCACCTTCAGAATACTCTCTTCTTCTTCTTTGGTGTTCATCAAAAGAAGGTACGCTTGATCCTTCCCTTGATTGAACAGAAGACAGAAATGTCTGGATATTGTTAGAACCTCATTCTCATTTCAGACTTTTTTAATGATAAAACACAGTGTCACATCTTTCATTTGTATTAATGGATTTTTTGCAGTCATTTGTGAATGACTCCTGAAGCTGGTTAGTTCAGCAGTCTGTTCCACTGAGAACACTGTGGAACATAACAGATGGTGGAACCCATGGGGTCCTCATACTACAACAGCAGGAGATTCAGAGCACATAACTGTATAGAGAAAAGCACAAATACACACCGATGGGGCAAAAGCGTGCACATAACGAACCACCCACACACCCACACACTTGACCACACACTTAGTGGCCACTTTATTAGGTATATCTTTACTATAGATACATCTGAGTGCAAATGTTTGCATCCCATTAGAACAAAATTAAGATGTTCTTTTACCAACAAGACATGATGTACTAGGCTGTTAGCTCCCATTTTATTTTGTGCAAAAATAGCTTGGGTGTTATGAATGAACTTGGCATATGAGCTAAACACTCAGTTTATGCACTGTGCACACAACGCAGCATGCAAAGTGCATTCCTCTAGTTTCTGCTTTCTGTCATATACAGTACATTTGCATATATGAGAGGATTTACAAGCTGGAATAAAAGAGGCTGTTGCGTTAATGACTGTTTATAGCTCCTCTAATGTAAGTGAGAACGGGAACCTGTTTTGCAGACATTCCACAACATTAAATGTAACTATTAATAAATAAAAATAATTTAATTGATTGAATCTTTAATTATTTTCTTGTAACACTTCAGGATGTGTTTATAGGAAAATAATCAGCTTCCGGGCGCAAACAGTAACTCCGGCTGTGCTGGGCTGCTTCACACCAACCTATCGTTGATTATTTTTCTATAACAGCACACCCCGATTGTTATATTCCTTATAAAATGATTCTCGTTGACTCACCACACTTTTCCACTACTTCTTTGGTCACCAGGTCCTTCACCTCCTCTACCTATATGATTAAGAAAAATAGATAATAATGGTACAATAATAATAAAATTCTTTACACAGTTTACAACTGTTATTGAAGACAGGGACCATAACTCACTGTAAGCCCCGGATCTCCTTTCTCCCCTTTCAGTCCTTCCAGCCCCGTCTCTCCCTTGACAGAACACAAACATAGATCATAATATACATGTGTTTTACTGTGTAAGCTATACCTCTCATTGTAGAACAAAAAGATGACAAGCTTATAGAAAGCTTACATCTAGGCCTCTTTGTCCAGGACTGCCCGGGAGGCCTCTCTGACAAGGCTTCCCTCTGCCCCTCCTTCCTCTTTCTCCCTGAGCAAAGTGATGAAACGTGACATCGAGCAGATTTAATGTTAAGTTCACTATATAGCCTCTACAAGCCGAATCCACCACCTCTTGTCACAATACATGCCTCATATGTCATAAAAAAGGGGGCTGGGCAGAGCTGATTGCTAAACTGGCTGGAGGCGGAGCTAATTTCTGGGCCAGAAAAATATAAAGCAAGCTACATTTTTGGTTGGCACTTTTTTCCAAAGAGACTTACAGATGAGAAGCCCGAAGCACTTAAAGCACTTAAACGAACAGGAAAATTTTAAAATCAGTTTTTCTTAGGTATCTTTAAAATAATATGATTGTTATAGGTCTATAAACACTTTTAAGCACTACATAAATCACCTTTACCATAATTCAATCAGTGATCTAGAACACACGCAAATTAAAGCACTGTCCAAGTTATCATTGCATCCATGGTTATTTTACCATTTCTATAGATACAATACAGTTGAACTGTGCAGTATCCTATCCTAGGCACTCCAATACCTTAGGTCCAACTTCCCCTTTAGGTCCGACTGGACCAGGTCGGCCAGGAGGTCCAGTGGTTCCCGGTGCACCTGGAGATCCTTTAAAACCTGGGAATCCTGGAAAACCTGGAGGACCCTGTAGAGGAGCACAGCACAAGCATCTCCGACATGACATGAATGTATAATTTGACCAATCACATGGCCAATCAAGGATGCTTGAGCTAAGGTGTCTAAAGCAGCGACATACACATCAAAAGGAAAAGAATATCCAATTTTTTAAAAAGTTATATGTCAACAAAAATTACAACTAATGACACAAATACTAAGGTTATGGATGGCAAGAAGAAAACAACAACTGCACTTCTACCTAAAAGTGCAAAATGCAGGGTGGCATCAGTGCAAATAGATTAAATTATCACCCTCAATGTGATTTACTCGTTTGCGGTTGATGACTGTGAGTGCTAATTAAATTTGCACAATCCGATTTTGCCATTTGACCAGCGTTTTATAAAACTTTATTATAATTACAACTTATGGCACAAAAAAAAATAAAAAACTTGGATAAAAAAAATGCATCAGCTTGTTTTTCTCAACTGAGAAAAATGTTACTACATATAAAATAAATTTCACCTGCAACAAATTGATGCAATTTTATTTATCCAAAACTTTTATTTTGTATTCATATTGCATCGTTAGACCAGCTTTAAACAGTGTTATACTTAAAGCACAATCATGTAAGTTTGGGTGAGATATTCTGAGATCTTAGTAAATCAGGGCCGATGAGTAGAGCAGATAAAAAAGGAAACTACTTTTGAAATTGACCTTCTCTCCCCTTTTCCCTGGTTCACCATCAAGTCCATGTAGACCTCCATCACCTTTTTCTCCCTAAACAATAACAACAAATAATAACATACTGTAACGAGCATGCAGCGTTAGTGCTACGGATCTCTTTCTATGATTGTGAAGACTCACTTTTCGTCCTGGGGGTCCATTTAGTCCAGGAATGCCCGGTGCCCCAGGGTCTCCAATACTGCCCTGTATTTAACATTTAATGGACATTAAACAGTAATATATGAGTCCTATTGCATGACTGAGCGACAAGGGTGATAAAACATTATAGCATGTCATTTCAGTTCTGCAGTAACATAAAGTGTATTTGGTGATAAGTAACTACCAGTTCCCCGTCTACTCCTGGGAGACCCATCCTTCCTGGCATGCCTCGAAAACCCTAAAGATGTTAAAAAAAAAATTATGTACAGTATATATACTGTATATATATATATATTATTCTCAGCTCTATTGTAACATGTGGTAGGATGAAACAGAACACAAGTGTATATATATATATATATATATATATATATATATTTAAAAGGTACTAAGGTATATGTACAATATAAAATAAACTGAATGGTTCAGGGTGCAGATTAGATCTTTACCTGTTCTCCTTTGTTGCCTATGTCTCCTTGTAATCCAGGCTCTCCTTTCTCTCCCTGTAAAAAAAAAAAACAGAACCTGAAGAAGACGTTCAACAAAAACAAGCAGATTTAAGAAACATTTTTATTTCCTGGTTTAGTTGTATGATTTATCTGTCCTGCCAAAAGTCTGAAGGAATTTTTTTTTGCTTGTTTTCAACAAATGAACAATGTATTTGTTGGGCTCCAAAAACATGCCAACATGGAAACGCTTTATTAAAAGACTTTATTTTAATAAGACCACTGTACTGTTCTTAGCTGATAGTCCGATAAGACATGTCCTGCTTAGACATTCTCAGTCACCTGAGGAGCAGCTGCTCTTCTACATATTTAATTCTCAGCTCTATTGTAACAAGTGGTAGGATGAAACAGGACACATCCTACCACATGTGTGAAATCAGCGTGGTGTTTATTTAGGAAATCCAGTAATCATTGTCAAAGTCCATGACAGGGGTAAAAGCACATAGAGATTATCCATAATCACAACACGAGGAAAACAGGCAAGAGTCTAACCCAGGAAGTACTCTGAACTGATTTGGGAAAACACGGGAACAAAGAACGATGGCTCAGAACGTAACGAGGTAAAGACACAAGACTTCACAACTAGAAGACACAAGAGGGCTTTAATAGACAATTTAATCATGGACGGGACATTTGTGGCACCTATTTTCATTATCATGTTTGTTAGAACTCTACCAGATATCATACGTAATCTTTCTGAAAGTCAAGGTCATGGGACAGGACAACTTTGATTCTTTTAAAATAATTTTTCTGTTGAATTTTGTATTGCTATCTTGCTGCAGGACAAACTTTCATCGATTACAACAGAGGTATAATTTTCCATTTAAAAACAAGTGTGTGTGTTTGTGTGTGTGTGTGTGTGTGTGTGTGTGTGTGTGTGTGTGTGTGTGTGTGTGTGTTGGGGGGGGGGGGTTGGGGGGGGTGCAAACTTTTGTACTCAGCCCTATTTCCTGATGTCTTAGCCATATATCTAACTACAGATGTCTCTTTAGTCAATGTTCCTATTAAACTATGAGCCAGATGTTCATCTTTGTGACTGAAACTCATGCTCCAATAACGAACCCTCTTCCAAAGTCACTTCGATCTTTTCTTCTTGTCATCTTCATCCAAAATCAAGGTCAGTCCAAACTGCTCTGCATTTTTATACACACTACAGAACATGGCTGTTTGTTTATTGCTTAATTGTATTATGCAGCACATCTGTCTGGAAGCATCTGTACTCATTACATTTCTCCACTCATTTAAGCAGTTTTTCTGTTAATTTGTCACCAGAGGCAAATCAGGATTATTTTGTGGAGTTAGGGGGTGTTGGGGATTGAGACCTTCCAGACTTTCCAAGTAGGAATTCCAAGTTGAGGGAGTGTTTTTTTTATTTTTTTATTTTATTTTTTTCCTATTTGTTGGTCAGAAATTCAAGATCACAAGCTTTAGTCAAATGCAGAACTAGTCCTCAGTGTACTTCTCTAATGCGAGCCCACATATTTTAGTTTATGCTTTGGACATTTTTTTCTAGAGACACTTAGAAAATGAAGTGTTTCAACTCTAGACTAGTAGAGGTGAGGCTGGCTTGCTGGTAGACGTTCGTAACAATAATGTACGACTGTTACTAATCAAATTTAAAAGACCTCCTTTAGCAGCTATTTCAAACACATCATATAAACAGTCAATGTACTCATGCTCTGCTGTGTCTCTTCCAGGATGTCCCAGTGGTTTGTGGAGCAGACTGGACACTTTTTCTAGTCCATATTGATTGGGTTAGGGTCGGGTGATTGGCAGGCCGTTCCCATGACAACAGCACTGCCTTGTTCATCTCTAAACATCTCCTTCACAGCTTTGGTGTGTGTGTTTATGGTAAGTGACTCGGAAGACATCCCCGAACTTTGGACCAGTGGTCTGCAGAACCCAAAGCATCTTCTCCTAAAATGCACTTGGTGTAATTTCATTTAAAGTGAGATTTATTGCGTTTCTTACATGTTCACCCTTTTGTCCTCGCAGTCCCACGTCTCCCTTGTCGCCTTTTTCACCCTGCAGTCCATTCTCTCCATTACGACCCTGTGACGGCCCAACCGGTGAGAATAAATCATAAAATTACGGAGACTGCAGTTCAATATGCATGAAATCTTTTTATTATGTCTTTAAAAATGATTGTCTATTATAATTTACCGCTTCTCCATTAGTCCCTGGTTCTCCTGCTTCTCCCTGTAAATAAGATGACAAAAAAATGTAAGCTTAAGTTAAATATTGTGTCTCATAAATTACCAAAGATTGTGGTAAAAAGGTCAAACAGAAAAAAGATTCATGCAAAAAGTGAAAACCAGTGTAAGTGCATGCTGTTTAGGCAGGAGCATATGGCTAATTTGTTGGAATTCTTCTTCTTCTTCTTCAAAAAACACCTTAAAAGCTATTTATACGTAAACAGTTTTGAATCTGACCTTTTGTCCTACAGGCCCTCGTGCTCCAAAGGGCCCCATGCTTCCTTTGACCCCAGCTTCTCCCTTCAAACCCTGCATTGCAGTGACACAGACACAAATCACTCCGTCACGTTGGGAATTCATTAAAGCAAGTCATTACAGGTACCACAGGGTGAATCCAATGGAAAGCAATTAGTGGTGTGTGTATGCTTCATAAACTCTGTATCTCCACGAATGCAAATGTGTGCTACAGCATCTTAAACACCTTTTCTTGGTCTTAGTGATTTGGTCAGAAATGTTCCATTAGCTCTGTGGTGCTCAGTGTGGGCTTTACTCATGCAGGCATGCAGATAAAAACAAGACGAAAATAACTATAACAGCACTGCCACATGAAATAATCAGAGAAATGGCCATCCAACAGTGCATCCAGCTGGTTTAATGCACCAAAGACTAAAGTGCAGCTAATGCACCTCACCTTCACCCCCGGAGGCCCATCCTCTCCTTTCTCCCCTTTATCGCCATCAAATCCCGGAGAACCTCGTTCACCCTTATATGGGAAAAAAAATGACAAAAAAAAAACATTTAATGCTCAAACTCCTTTTCTTTTACCTCAGAAGAATGACGGAAGAAAAGGAAAACACGGAAGATGAAAAAACCAAAAAAAAAAAAAAAACCAACCTGCAGTCTACAGCTGCTGAATTCTCTATTCTGATTGGTCAGAAGCTGGGGATATTTGTAATAGTCTAAGCTAAAGCTGTTTCTCAGCAAGCTGCGTTTTTTTTGTCTTATTATCTTCAAAAGATTAAAAAAAAGAAGCTGGTGAGGGAATGAGTTAGAACTAAATTTTCTTGCAGATGATCCACAACATTTATTGTAGTTACATTACAACTATACAACTATACAGCTATAAAGGGATAAGAAGTATGATGTGTCATTCTTTAATAAATAAAAAAAAAAATTGTTGAAAAAATGTCTGTGTTCAGCATTCGGGCAGTAACAGTAAATCTGCTTTGTGCCAGGCCGCATCACACCAGACTTGATTAATTATAACAATCATTGATTATTTTCTTATAACAGCACGCCCCCCAAGTGTTTTATCCTGTACAATGTAGAAGAAACACGCAAAAAAAACCTCCACAAACGACAGATTTCCCCCAATTTCCATACCGCTCCTCCTTTTATGCCTTTATATCCACGAGGCCCAGGCATGGACAGAAGACTCCCCTGTGCACAAAAAAAAGAGAAGGAAGAAAAACCCTGCAGTTCAGGTGGTAGGTGATCATCATTATGTGTTTTTCAAGAATATAGCTGGCTCTTACTTTCTCGCCCCGGTTGCCTGGTAGACCTTTATCACCCTGTTAAAGAAACGTTTTAAATAACTAATGTCAAAGATTAGCACATTGCCAATGTACAATAAAGTGCAAAGAGTTACATACGAATAAAGACAAAGAAATTGGATGGTTTAATTCATACCAACAATACACTGAGGGCCGCATTCAGAGTTGGGGAGTTGAGTTCAGAGGTTACATCAATATTTGGGTGGAGAAAGTTATGTGTATTCAGAGTTGGGCTACGCAGCTGCTGACATATCAGTTACAACTCAGGTCAGGTCTAGATCAGGTCTAGAGACCCGAGGGGGTGGGCGGGGCAGGGGGGTATTGGGCGGGGGGAATGTCATGGCAAAATCTTTGATGATTTTCTAAATCTCATTTTCTCCCAGTTTGGTCATTGTTAATTCCCACACACACGCCCATCACTGACAGCCACCAACCAGAGAGGGTGAGGGATAACACATGCTTTGTCAGGGATCTGCAGCACATTTTTTCAAACTGCTGCCCATGCGATGTCAAGGTGCATCTGAATACACTTGGAGGAGATGACAAGTGTCCTCTTCTTTATGTATGAGCTCAGAGACAGGCACAATTGGTGAGTAAGGTACCAAGTACAGCATGGCCATTTTTGTTCTCTTAGACTCCTGACCACGGATCTCCTGATGATAATGTAAGCACTTTTCTGTTATGTCACTGAGGAGCCATCCCAAATATGTTCTACTGGGCTTGCCTTATGTTTTGGTTATAGGAAGAAACGTCATATTGTGATATGTCCCACTGTCCCACCGTCTCTATAACTGCTACCATGCGGCCAGCGTTTGTGGAAATACATAAAGATACAGGTTAAGGATAGAGGCATTTTCAGCAGAACAGCATTTGTAAAGCACCTTTCCATGTGAAAACACACGGAAGCTCCACCCCCTTTAAATTTATTTCTTTTATGAGAACGATTGACGTCAAAGCTCCTGACAAGCCCATAATCAACCCCTCAAACTGACGAAACAGAAAAAAGATTTCCTTCTAATTTCAATTCAAGTTTATCTTTGTGAAATGTCACATTAAACGTCATCTCACCTTTTCTCCTTTTACTCCAGTGAGGCCTTTAGGACCCTAGGACAATGAAAACATCTGTAAGATCTTGTGTTAGTATTAACTGTCTATTAATAAAATAGATTTAAAATAAGTTTTAGAACTTACGGAGTTTTAAAAAAAGCACGACTTTTCATAAATGCCTTAATTATAGTCATCAGAGTTCAGAAACGAATGCACTATATGACATTTTGTGTCATTTACCATGAGTCCTGCCGGCCCTCTGACCCCCACAGTGCCCTTGGCACCCTACAATTAAAAAAAAAAAAATGTCTTAACAACAATGAATTAAAATGCACTTGAAATTAGTACAAAACCTTCTCCCACTGTGCTACAGAATACTGTTACACTGTTCATAAGAATCTCCTTTTCCCATCCCAACCCACGTTACCCTGCGGCCTGGAAGTCCAGCCACGCCCCTTTCTCCTGGCTCCCCCGGGATGCTGTCGCCCTGGTAACAGATAACAGATGGCCGATTTTCTCAAGAAGTGACCTTTTAATACAAGAACATCTCACAGCCTACAGTCCACTTCACACAGTGAGGAGGAGGAGGAGGGTGAAGGAGGCAAAGAAGACCCCAAAGATCACACTTTCAGAATTTAGTTTGATTCTTGGACTTTCTTGGACTCAAGTTTAAAAATCAACTATAAGACACCAGGTCCAAAACAATAAGGTGCATGGAAGTGGTACATGAAAGAAGCTTTTACAGAGTACAACCCACAAGCTTGGAGATAACTGTAGAGGATCTTAGACACTTCTCCTTCTTACATTTGGCTGTGTTTAATGCCGTCTTCAGTTCAGTTCAACCGGGTTCAAGTCAGGAAATCGAAATGGATGTTGAAATGGCAAAATAGTGGTCGATTGTTGATTTGCTTGTATGTTTGGAGATCCATATGTGACTAAGTCTTAACTTCCTTACAGAAGGAACCTGGTTTTTGTCTAATTCATGACTTCACCAATCTTCACGAGACCCCCTAAACCACTATTTGCAAAAAAAAAAAAAAAAAGCCCCCAAACCCCCCTGAGACTACAGGAATCATTGCATTGCAAAAGCATGGCTTCTTAGCAAGTGAAAATATCCTGAACATAGTCAAATTTATTGAGTATTTCTTATAACAAGATTACAATAAACCTAATACAAGATTATTAAAAACTATTTCTAGACATATGTACTAATTCCAAGCTTGAAGTAGTCTTGTTCTATTGGTGGATCATTTTGCTAATTTTAAGCATTTATTTCTAAAAAGAAGCAAAATAATCTGCCAATAGAACAAGAAAATGTAAAGTTTGAAATGAGTAAAAATGTCTATAAATAGGTTTATTAACTTATATTTGGTTAATTGTAATCTTATAATAGGAAATACTACATACATCTGACTATATTCAAGATATTTTCACTTGCTAAGATGTCGTTTTTTGCAGTGTGGGGACTGCATACTAGGAAAAGTCCCCAAACCAACTGTAAAACATATATGGATCATTGATGCTGTGGGGCTGTTTTGTACCTGGTGGTTCAGGGGCTCTTGTAAAGATCGATGGCATGATGATTTTTGTGGTCTGAACTGAATACGTCACTGAATTGTACACATGCACAAACTCAAGCTCTAGGATCCTCTTGCTTGATAAACTTTATAAGAGGAGAGTAATCGCTGCTATTCTTGCTTATTTTCATGAAGGGTGCCAATATTTTTTGTTGCCGGCTGTACGAATGGCTGAAATAGACCTCTTACCTTGTCACCTTTCACTCCTGGTGGACCTGGAATCCCCTGTAAAAAAAAAAAAAAAAAAAAACAGACTGCAATGTGAATATATTCCATGACCTTTCCTTACAAACTAGAAATGTGCTTGTTACTATACTTCTTTTCCTGGAGGTCCGGGTGAACCAGGAGAGCCAGGTGATCCATTTTTTCCTCGTCTTCCTCTTTCGCCCTACACGTGATGAAAAATATCTCTTTAACATATTTAGTTATTTAATCTAAATCACATTATTCAGACACTATGGTGAATTATTTGGTAGCTACAGTCAAATAAATACAAATCTGTAGCTGCAAGAGTGAGGAATGTAAGTTTTTTCTCTTCAGGACAAAAGTGGACACTCACCGGTTTACCTGGCTCTCCGGGGTCTCCTGGCTCACCTCTTTGACCCGGAGTTCCTGGGATCCCAGGGTTGCCCCGGATGCCCTGGATGCCCTGTGCCCCAGGAGGTCCTGGTTCTCCAGGCTCACCCTGGAGTAAAATCACACAACAGGAACCAGAGTAAACATAGCAGTACACTCAGAAAACAAAAAAAACGAACAAAAAATGAACTGCACTAAGGCTCGTCACTGGGGTGGTACTCTCAAGGGTGTGTCTTTGGTACCTTCAGCAGTCTTTTATCTGGGAAACACAACTGATTCGGCTAATTAGTGAATTAGCAGTCCTTTCTGAGTTGAAGATGGTGTGTTGTGATAGAGCAGGACAAGCATTAAAATGTGCAGGACCAGGGTTGGGAGCCTGTGGACTAGACTTTTAATCAAGGAGTTTTGAGAACCGACTGCCCTGAAGAGTTTAATGTTTTACATACTGATGATGCACCTGATCGAACTGATGGTAGATTATACATTTTCTCCCCTTTCAATCTGCAGTGGGTTTTATTAAAGTTTCATGCATACAGCCTTGATGTTCCCACTCCAGGTCCCACTTCTCCAGCTACAGTAATCTCCTTCTTCCATAAAAGAAGCCTTTATTTGTCACATATACATTACAGCACAGTGAAATTCTTTCTTTGCGTATTCCTGCTTGTTAGGAAGCTAGAGTCAGAATCCACAGGCAGCATTGGGCTCAAGGTCCCAACAGTGGCAGCTTGGCAGTACTGGGGCTTGAACCCCCAACCTACTGAACCACCGACCCACCACTGCACATAAACGTGATAGGACAGACATTTGGGGAATTTGCAATGGTCAGCACAGCCTGAGTGCAAAAGTTGAGCCTTGCCTTGGGCGAACCACCTTCTTGATCATGGTATCACCACTGCCAGGTAAGTCAACCACCTGGGCTTGGGTGCCCAAGGTCACAGCATTTCTCTATCTCTGGATAAAAAATAAGCTCACTTATAGAGGCCCTCTCCAAGGTAGGAGCTCAAGGCTTGAACATAAAGGAAAATGTTTTAAATTAATAAAAAAACCCCAAAAAAATATCATATTCTACACTAGGCCTGAAGACTCATGTCTGGTCTCAAGATGCTTTCTGTATTGACTTGGACTTGACTTGGACTTACTGGCATTTGTATTTGGACTTATCTTGGTCTTGGGCATTGGTTTCTTAAAATATGGTCTTGAACAAAAGTTTGTAAAAAATAATGTTTATGTTGTCTTTTCTTTTCATATACACAATGTCTAAAAGAAGTAATTCCTTCTTCTAGAAAAGAGCCTAAACATTGGCACAATGCACGAACGAAGCAAAGACTTGGCCTCGAAAAAGATTTAATGGTTTTTGGTCTCAGTCTTGATTCGGTCTCGCTTTTATTTAGACTCGATCTGGACTTGGCCTCAACCTTCGTCATGGACTTGACTGTGGCGTTCTTCACTACAGCCCTGTTCTACACTGATCAGCTCATTATCATTATAATATCATTATATCATTAACCTTATTATAAGTTAGACGTTATGTTTTGTGAGTGTGGAAATTTCAAGACTATGCAGGACTTCAGTCGGAAACCCTCCTGCCTTAGTGGACTTTTAAAGGTCCACCACACTAAGCTTCCCAGGTGAATAATACATACTGAAGTTACAAGAAAGGCTACACTTTAGTAATTTTCTTTCTGAGAGTGAAAAAATGGTGATAGAGGTGTTTTACCTTTTGCCCAGGTGGACCAGCCTGACCAACAGGACCACGGTGTCCTATTCCAGGCTCGCCCTTGAAGAAGGCATCAACATTTCAGTCAAAGATCTAAATCATTCGACTCAAGAGGAGTTAGCTGTTTTCCATCAGCAGGTTGAAAATAAAGTTACCTTTTGTCCTTTTTCCCCAATCTCACCCTGTACAAACACAAAAAGCATCAGGAACACAATATTACTGGCTGCTTTTAATATACAAATAACACTTTCATCTTATTAAGTCATTAACACTGCTAATTATAATGTACGGCCATAAATTTAAAGGGAAATATATGCAGCTATCAGAGTAAAGAAAGTTTAAGGGGTTAATTAGAAGGAACGCAGACAGAAAAGTTTTTCAAGAACGTTGTTTGCTATCAGCAATGGAAAATGAGAGAGTGAGGGAATTATAAATATTCTGATTAAACGCTCCCGGTCGTGATAAAATAAAAATAGCACTCTGAGGACATCAAAGCTAATGGAGTGAGGCTGCTGTTCTACCCGCCCAGTTTGATTGACAGTAATAATTCCCCAACATGGCAAACAGGGGGTGGATGACGTCACGCGTGTGGGTGGGATTGAACCGAATAAGGAAACAAGAAACATATTACTATAGAGTGAAGGGGAGATTCGTAATCACCTTGGGTCCTGGTAGACCATTTTCACCCGGAGGTCCCTTCAGAAGAAAAGAATGATTCACACTGAATATTTATACGGCATAACATTACACTGTATATAAACTAGTTACTTTTATTGGTTTTGTGATTAGAAATGGTAGTCACTTATTGAGTTTTATTCATTTTATGAATGTATTTCGGTGTAGTGCTCATCACATGACCTGTGTGATGAATTTCCTACCTTCAGAAGTTCATACTGAGAGATGTGGGCCCTCATGTCTTCCTCTCTGTCCACCTCTCCCATCCTCTCCCTCTCCATCATCTCCCACTCCATCCTCTGTCTCTCCACCACGTCCTCTCGCTCCATCTCTCTCTCCCTCCCTCGCTCTCTCTCCGCAAGTGCCTCCCTTTCCGACTCCTCCTCTCTCTCACGTTCAAGCTCCATCCTCTCTCTCTCCATCTCCATCCTGTCTCTCTCTCTCGCTTCAGCCCAGTCCTCATTCTCGTTCTCGTGGCTCCTCTCCTCATCTCTGTCTCCCGAGCTCTGCTCGCGCTCCCGCTTGGCCCATATCCCTCGTTCCTCTTCCTCCTCCACGTTCCACTCTGCCACCTCTCTCTCTCTTTCAGCCTGCCTCTCCACTTCCCTTTCTTCTTCAACTTCAAGATCTGTTTCCCCGTATATTTCAGCCTCAGATTCTGGCGCCTTGTATTTCGGCTTCTTTTTCTACAAGAGTGAAGAAAACAGTACCGGTCACACAAGGTGATACAAATCCTTGTTTATTTATTCATCAGGAGGAATCAGACATACTTACTTTTTGTTTCTTTTTCTTTCTTGCACTATTTGAGGGCTGCAAATAGGAAATGTGAGGAGGAAGAGGTATATAATAACTACATGTTGCTTTTTATATAACTACGTTTTATTATATATTGTGAGCTATGAGTCATTCGATAGCGTCACCAAAACCCAGGCTGTGTTACCTCGTAATCAGGTGAGGGGGCGCTCCTCTTCACTTTAGGCATTGCTTCATGTGCTTCAGAACTGGACATGACCCCCTAAAATCATCCACACAATGACAAACTCTCTTCACCAGCCACCGTATAATCTGCTTGAGTCTTTTAATCTTAGCTTCAAAGATTTTTGTAAATTCTCGTTTTGTCATTTTTAGTGTTCATGGCGCTACGTAAAAACCTACATAAACCCTTTGTAATGATTATTATCAGCCAATCTACTGTTGAACTCTGCAATCCGATTGGTCAGTAGGTGCTGAATAATTTTCTATAACAGCAGTTCTTACAATATGTTTATATTAATGCGCTCGTTCTAATGCTCCACATAATCTAAGTATAATAATTAACAATTAAAAAAAAGTGAGGTTATTTAAGAGAGAAAAAAATCTCACATTAACGTTAATAGTTTTCTGAAGGAAAGTCTCCAGTGTCAGCTCTTTGTAACAGTCAGTAAGTTTTCCTCCACATGGAAAGTCTTCAGCACAGAGGAAATGATGCTTTGCAGTTTCTCAGTAAATTGACAAGCTTCATTTTTGTCTTATTAACTTCGAGAGAGAGAAGAGAAAGGCTGGTGAGGGAACGAGCAGCTATAATGTAAGCGAAAACAGGAACTAACTTGATTCAGGGACATGAAAAAAATTATTTTGAAGGTATTCATATAAATCTCATTAGCATAGAATATGAAACTTACTTAAAGACAACATGAAACAGGAATTCAAAAGCATTTTACTTCTGCAGCCAGTGAATATTTGTGTGGGCGGGGCTTTGGTTTTGTCCATTGGAATTTGATTGGCTAATGAAAAGTGGGCGTTCCACAGCAAACATGGCATCAACTCTGGACATTAAGCTACAGCTAACTGTGGAGGACTACTTGCCTCCAGCAGCACCTCCGGCACACTCATTAGAGAAAGCAACCAAAATCTAGTCCAATACAATAATAATAATAAAAAAAAGATAATTCGCGATTATAAAATCATCCCAGCATTTACTTTCATACATGCTATTATAGGGAAATAATCAATGATTGGGTAGTGTGTTGAAGCAGAGTTACTGTTACCACACTGAAGCTGATTATTTTCCTATAACAGCACATCCTGAAGTGTTTTATTCTTCTTTATACATTCGCCATTTTCAGCACTTTAGCACTCAGTTTAAAGTTATGTTCAATGTTGCGGAATGTCCGCGAAGCAAGTCAGTTCCTGTCATCACTTATGTTACAGCAGCTATAAAAGAATTTCTTCTCTTTCTTCATCAAAATAAAATCGTCATTTTACTGAGAAACCGTAAACGTTTCTCTCCTGATGACGTTCCCGTGGCAGAAAACTTACTGACTGTTACAATGCGCTGACACTGGAGACTCCTTCCATAAATGCTAAATAAATGTCTCCTTACAGAAGACCTCACCATATCAACAAATACATGTTTTTCTTTGTTGAAAAAAATGTCTTTCACATGTGTTTATTATTAGTCTTGGATTTTGTGTAGTGTCGGCCATAAAAGTCTCTGTGAACAGCACTGTGATGTAAGCTGAATAATAACGTTAGATTCAAGACCACCGTAGCCGAGACGGAGACAAGACCAAGACCATAGCCATTGGAGTCCGAGTCAAGATACAGCTGTGCATTACACATTCTTGTGCTATATTATTTTAAACATAAGAAGATGAAGTATTTTGAAACATAGTGACTTGAAATGTATAGGTGCTATATAACTCCACATGCAGAGACAGACACTACATTTACATTTGGAACAAGTACTTGTTCATGGAAATGACGTTATGGTCTCAGGTGGCGCTGAAAAAATATTCCGAGTCTTTGTAGATCGAGACAGAGATAATGCCGAGTAAAATTTCACCCGAGTTTATCACATGATGTGTGGTCTCGAGACCGCAACACTACTGAATAACACGCGAGAGACCGCGCAGATATACGAAAATAATCCACACCAGGGAGATGCGATGCAGCCTGACGTGAAGCGCCATCACGGTTACCATGCTGATGTGGATTATTTTTGTATAACAGCACGGTGGGGAGCGTTATTCCACTTATACCACAGCGATTTGCCAACAATTACGGTGTTTGCAAATGTCCACGAGACAAGTTAGCCCCTGTTATTATTTACGTTATAGCCCTTGTTCCATCACCAGCATCTCTCTCTCTCTCTCTCTCTCTCTCTCTCTCTCAAAATACACAGCCTGTCTGATTTTCCCATGCTGACACAGAGATTCCTTCCATAAAAACGTCACATCAATGGATACACATTTTTCTTTATTAAACACCACATTCTTTTTAATTCATTAAGATAATGTGATAAAGGCTCACAGTTGAAGGTCATGCTGATGAATAAACGTATTTCTGAATCAAATTGAACTTTGTGAGTAAGCAGGAGTTTCACTCAGAATTAAAACTGTTTTCCCAAACAAGTAGATTTTCAGTTCAAATTTAGAAGAAACAGTGAGGAACTTGGAGTGTTTGGGAAATGTAAGAAAAACTGTGTGAAGCTCCTCATTGAGCTGGAATGCGATGATATCGAGAATGTGCCAAGCTTCATCAAGAACACTGCAAAGAATTGAAAATATAATATCTTTTTTTTTTTTTTTCATTTTAACAGATTTAATGTGTTATGCGGTCACTGCATAGTTCTATATGTGTTATGTGTTCATGTTTTCATTATTACTCCCAAATAGTAGAAAATCTTCTATGAGGAAGGGTGTACAAACTTTACAGACTGGTAGTGTAGATCAGCTACACAAAAATGTACCAAATCTATGTCACTCGATATCAAACATGACAAAAGCCATCCTACTGACAGCTGACACTTGTTTGGGTTCATCTTAATAGACGTCTTATGAACACAAAGAGTTTGTTTTTGTAGTTTCTAACTGTTAAAAACTTTCAAGGTTGGTGGAGGATTTGAAACACACACACACACACACGTGCGCCCACCCACACCATAAATAAATAAATAAATAAATAAATAAATAAATAAATAAATAAAGACACCAAGACGTGTTTAGGAAACTTGAACAAATTTACTGACACACATGCACGAGGAGAATAAACAAAGAAAAAAAAAGCAAATGGATTGAATTTCACCAGTGAAAACAGGTCGTAAAACATCCATGAAAAGGAATACAGTGTTTGTTTAGTGTAACTAAACAAAACAACAACACAGTAAACAAACTCCAACAAACCTTTTTCCCCCCTAATGTATTTTCAATAAATAAACCAGTGAGGAAAATTAAATGTCGTCACAATCTTATATGAATTTTTCACAACCCTTACAATGAAGTAATAATGAGAGTGCGGCATTTGTGTCAGTAAATAAATAATAATGCACATATAGCAAGGATTGTCAAACTAGAGCTGGTTTGTTTTCAGATTCGACTGTAAGTGTAAAGCTCAATTTTATTAAACTCCACTCTGGACATGAAGAACAGGGTGCATGACATCATCACTGTGCGACGAATGCTGGCCCGTCAGATCTTCCCCAGTTTTTTACACACACACCCACACCCACACACACACACACACACACACACACACCCACACACACACACACACACACACACACACAGTGTCCCTCTAACAGTTTAGGTGATCTCCTGTGTTAAGAATCCAAAGAGAGAACGGATTAAATAAAGCTAAGCCAGCCGTGGAGCTGATGTGGAGCTGATGCGTAGCTGCGTTCTGCATGCCATGAACCGATTTGCCGTGTGCCAAATGCATGCTGGGAAGTTCCATTCATACCACTTTATATTATCTTTATTATGGTGCGTCTAGTGTTTTCCTTTTATTTATGTTTTATGTTGTGTTAATGTTCACACTGGTGAAATTCTCAGAAGTTTAAAGCAAGACAAGCAATATATATGTATAAAAGCAATATTTCACCCTGTAACAAAATCAGAATTAAAATATATATATATATATATGGTAATTTACAGAATTTAGTTTTCATAAATCTGCATACTTCTGGGAGTTATTATATGTAAACACATATAAAAATAATATGTGTTTTGACTAAAACTGTAATTGCTGAGCGAGATGTTGTTTTAGGGTGAAATAGAATTTTTACCAAGCAAGCGACATATGCACCAAAAATGATAAATGAGACGAATGTCATTCCAAAGACAAGATATTAGTTCATGCCACATGCTAAAGCCTCATGCCTCATCATCCAACTCTGGCTCTAATGCAGTCTATAGAAAGCCTACATACTCCTTAAACACTATTACCTTATGATGCATTATAGTCTGAGTTCATTTGTGGGGGTTTTTTTCTACTACTGCAGGTCTCTTTTGCCTGAAAAGCCCAGATAAGCAAACGCTCTCCTGGCTTTCACAGTTCCTGAAAGAACCCTGTCAAGGCCATCAATATGTGGTGACAGACCAGGCCAGATATGAGCACCACTCCAGACTGGAGGACATTTCAGTCAAAACTGTGGGCCTTCGTAGCAATAAATAAATAAATAAATAAATAAATCAGATAGAAATCCTGGCTGAATGAATAAGTCATAAGATTAAGATCATAAGATTAAGATGAACTCGGTTGAAAGTTTCTGGGTGTAAATTTAAGATCGGTAAATTTACTGACCTGCCGTTAATCACATTTTCACTAAGAATAAACGTGAAAATTGAAATCCGCGCCTCCCAGAATCCAAGTCAAGCTCTTGTCTGTGGTGCGTCTACTCTTTTATTTACACAACACTGGGTTACTACGGAGCTAAGCCTCATCTCCAAACTCTTCAATAATGATATTAGTATACATAGATACCTTATAAAGAACATCACTTGTCTGATGATTTTTTTGAGCTAATGTCCTTTCTAAAAAGGTATTTCTTTCTTAATGCTCAATTATACTTATTTTATTTGATGTATTCTGCGGGTGTTTGGAGCGTCACTTATGCACATCCTCAGAAATTAACACGACGTATTTACATGGTGCAGTAGAACATGAACATTGGGGGCAGTAAAGCACCATGTGACACTGCGTCTGCAACGCACTAAACAAACAATAATTTCTCGCACTGACAGAACTTTGTCGTCAGCTGTCTTTGGTTGCGACGGCGCTAAATGTGTAGCCGGTGAGTGTCAGTCTAGGAACACCAAGCTCAACTCACGACCAAAGACCTGGCAGCAAGGCCGGGCTGAAAGCTGTACAGTGTAAACTGGGCTTAAGGTATGAGTAATGCAATGCAGAAATGTTTTGCTAAGTAACAAATGGCTTATCAGTCGTTATTGTTAGGCATAATTTACCTCAGCAAAGATAGGTCTCAGTTTTACCTGTGCAAAACCTGAGCATAAAGTCTTCTATGGACACTAAAATTCAGCCAAATATCATTTACATCCTCACTTTTTTCCATTTTATGTTTTTTTCCCCCTATACTTTACTTAACGTCTGACTGACACCAGATCCAAAGAGTTAAAGTAGTAGTGATGTCTTTATTTCCAAATTAAGCTTCTTAAAGGATATGTAGACTTTCTGTAGGTGCTACATTCATAACAAACGAAAGTTAAACACTTCCACTATTCTTACCTTTTCTGCAGCCTGTGTATCGAGCTCTGAGGATACTGTGCTGTCAGTCGGCTTTAAAAAAAACACATAAACCGCATGCTTTAATTCCAGTTTCACACTCTCAGATGAAGTGAAGATGAAGTGTTCCTTCATGTGTGTATCTAGTGAGTAGGCTTTCAGAAACTAATAATAACACTAATCCTCAGTCTAATTCATTCACACTGTGTCACTGTGTGAGCTTCTGTACAATGTGCATAAGGAGAAGGCCACATCGAGTTCCAAAGCCAAAATACAATCATTACTTCCTGTTTTACTGTGTCAGTATCAATGCAGGGGTATAGATAGATAGACAGACAGACAAGTGGATAGATAGATAGATAGATAGATAGACAGACAGACAGACAGACAGACAGACAGACAGATAGATAGATAGATAGATAGATAGATAGATAGATAGATAGATAGATGGACGGACAGACAGACAGACAGACAGACAGATAGATAGATAGATAGATAGATAGATAGATAGATAGATAGATAGATAGATAGAGACAGACATACAGATAGACAAACAGACAGATAGACAGACAGACAGACAGACAGACAGACAGATAGACAGACAGACAGACAGATAGATAGATAGATAGATAGATAGATAGATAGATAGATAGATAGATAGATAGATAGTTTAACAGAGACAGACATACAGATAGATGAACAGACAGATGTAAGTCTCTCTGGATAAGGGTGTCTGCAAAATGGTGTAAATAGATAGATAGATAGATAGATAGATAGATAGATAGATAGATAGATAGATAGATAGATAGATAGATAGATAGATAAGGTGCTTAAGAATCCTCACTCTTCTGCGTGAATGCACACAGATCTCTCTGTTGTTTTTCTCAGTGTAGCCCTGCGAGCACTTACAGCTTCTATCTGCTTTATCTGCTTTTATTATGGTGGGAAACTCTCCTGACTGCTTCTGTGTTGAAACACCTGGTCTCACCTGCTCTTTCTCCTCCTCACGGGAGAGAACTGTCTCTTCTGTAACGAGCGCATCCTGTGACGATAGAAAGTAAGATTCTTACACTTCCAGAAATCGCCTCTCTCTCTCTCTCAATCTCTCACACACACACACACACACACACACACACACACAGAAACAAAGAGAAAATGTACATAAGTCTGTCGTTACAGTGTTATGATATTGCCATAGGAGGTTGTAAAAATCCTACACCTATGAAACTTCACTTAATGGTCAGAGTACACCATCATTCTTTTGATACACACAAATCCTTTGCTATGTTATCTATGATTTTTGTTTTATTATTTTTCCTTCCAATGTTACCAACATTGCAGAACGTCAGATGTCAAGACATTCTAAAAATTAATATTTATATATATATTTTAAATAAATGCCCGGTCTTCGTTTTGTTTTAACGGATATAAAGTCTTCTTTATGAATTGGTCTTACCTACAAACTGTGACTGTTAAGGCCTCATTAGTTACCAAATTAGGTGTAAAATGAAATTTATTAGTGAATTAGTTCCTTAACTTTTTTTTGGATGGGTGTTTAAAAGTGTGTTGAGCAAGATGACATGAAGTTTAAGTAAAGATGAGTCCTATGAGACGAGTCCTAAACCTAAATTTGTGTCTAAAATCCTACATCATGGCAGATTTGGCACTTTGGTCATGTATGTAGCAAAACAGCAAAACCACCAACCTCATATTCGTACTGATACTCTTCACCACCATCACCATCATCATCATCATCATCACCATAATCATGAGTCTCCTCCCCGATCTCCTCTTCATCAGGGTCTAGCTCTTCCTTTAGTTTGGAGACATTATACCATTATAATCACGCTAATAAACAGTTTACATCATAACAGGAGTCATTCTCACGAGTATAATGCTCATGCTGATTAAAAGAAAACATTTTAAATTAATAGGAGGCTATATGCAATATTATACTTCATTTATACAAAATTAAATCAGAACGTCAAGTATGAAATTTGGATTAAGGCTAGTTTGTTACACTTCATGCACTTGCCAGACTTCTTTATTTACTTTACAGCTTTATTCATAAGGTTCTTGGTATTGAGTGTTTTTCAATTCAATGTGAAAAAGGAATTATTCCTCACTTTACTTTCTTCAAAGCAGAGTGTAAAATTAGTTAACATTATTTTTTCCCCGCAAATAATCAAATCTTATGCAGAAGAGACAAACAGTGACAATTTAAAAGATTTGGACTTACATTTGTTCTTTAAAACATGATGTTAGTGAGTGACTGGTGTGTTTCAGATAAATATTGAACTAAATATTTATTAAATTAATTGTTTAGAAAAAAAAAAAAAGGTGAAAGCATATTAAGAGATTAGTCAAGCGATTATAGAAAATTAAATAATTAAACTTATTACTTTAACTTACTTTAAATGCAAAACAAGCACTTACTTGTTTGCATATTATATTTATTATATATCTTTTTTTGCTTTTTGTATTATATTTAACAATTCTGTTAGAACTAAATTAGTTAACTGTGTTATATAATAATTAAGGAAAAAAATATTACACAAAGTGGTGATGGCAATAATTTCGAGAAAACGCAACACTGTATCTATGTACGCTGAACACAGGTTATATGTAGTTTTTGAAATATTTAGACAGACATTCAGACAGAAATATTTAAATTGGGGAAGAGTTTTTTTTTAAAAGATGAGTGTTAGATGAGTTTAGACGTGTTAGAAAAGTGTTAGATTATAACATGTTTAAATGGGGCATTTACCAATCGCTTCCTTTGTCGTTTATGTCGTCCTTTATTCCCTTTACCCTGGTTAAGAGTTTCACAGTCACAAAGGGTTATAACATGTAATCACTTCTTAATTAGTGATAAAAGAAATGAAATCAATCCAATCATCAGCTCCTGTTTATGCAGGTAAATCTCTATGATATATATAATGTATTACACATCATTACTGACAAATAATTATTGCTCTAATAAGGGCTGTATTCAGAGTTGGGACTTAAGTTACGTCAGGAAAATGCCGTAGATGTGGCTTATGTGGGTATTTAATCTTTTTATTTTTTGGGATTTGGATTTTTCTTGAGTAGAAGCATCTGAGATTTTTTTTTTTTTTTTAGTGTCTAGCCTTTAAACAGGAGCATGTGTTTTTAACCACAAAAAAAGCAGGGGATAACAAATGCAGATTTTTTTGTGTTTTTTTTCTCTGCTGTCAACTGCAACCTGCAGATCTATCGTGAAAGCAAGAAACAAACAAAAAAAAACAACAAAAAAGAAATTCGTTCTCGAGTGGCATAACGGAAAAGCATTTGCCCAGAGATCACAAGTTCGAATCTCAACATTTCAGAGGCATCTGAGGCTGGAAGTCCCAGAGAACAAAACTGGCTGTGCTCTCAGGGTGGGAGGGGCATACTGTCTCTGTCTCCTGTCAATCACAGAGTCACTAGCCAATCGCAGGTGCTTGTGAGGTCATGCATGCAGAGCGGGGTAGACAGCGGGTAACTCCGAGTGCGTTACGCTGCCCTGTGATGCTGCATGAGCAGCAGTTCGAAAAGACGCGGAGGTTTGCTTCACAAGAGTTAGCTAGAGGGTGGGAAATTCAAGAAAGAAAAAATTCTCCCATTACGTTACTGTCTCCTTCGATCTCATCCAATAAAACACAAATTTTTTGACTATTAATGAATTATTAATTTAATATTGGCCTCACATGGCACTCCCTAGTTGTTGTTTTTTTTGTGTATTTACAGCCAAAACATAAATTTGCGGGTGACACGGTGCTGTTCGGAATCGCGCGTTACCGAGACGGCGCTTCTGTTTTCTGCAGCTGTAGCACTCAAGTCTGTAGTTACGCCTGAGGTCTGAATACTGATGTGTGTGAACTCGGCATTACATTCTCACTGCGTACACTCAGCACAACTCTGAACACGACCCGAACCGCATATTAATCAGATCAAATTACTGCATTTTGTTTGAGTTATTCAACTCTTAGTTATAGGTCATATTTTAGTTACAGGCTATACTAAGAGGTTTTGTAACTTTTATATTGATTATTCCTTTAAATATTTATCATTTACTCATTTACTTTAGAGCAGAGGTTCCTAAGTCCGGCCCTGAGGGCTGCATTTGAGAACCGCTGATTTAGGATTCGTTATATTACACTCTTAAAAGAAAACATCTCCAGGTTATTTTTTGATTATTATTTGATTTTTTTATTATTTAGATTCATTTAGAGCTCATATATTCAGGTTCCTTAAGTGGTGTTACTGTAATGTTATGTAATCTTATGCTATTTAATGAAAATAAGTGGACATTATCGACATCGCAAACGTTTATCACACTGTTTAAAATGCTTTTATATAAGACATCCTCATAAAGAACTCTTTTCTTATAAGAGTGTAGATATCACATAGTCATTACTATATAATATCTGTGCTGCCGACATCAGAGCATGTTGATTAATAGCTATAGATATGATATGATAAATGAGCTTCACAAAACAGTGTCAAATTTGTAATTATTTTGGCAATGAATGTAGGATATGCCGCACCTTTCCTCTCTCTCGGCCCTTCTTCTTCTCACCAGCAGTCTTCTTTACTATGTTCTCCTGACTGTGGAGGACATCCTCCATACTTACCTCTGCTTTTGTTGTGCCAATCTGTCAAACACACACACACACACACACACACACACACACAAGAACACGAATATGCACAGATTTACAAGGAAACAAAATCCCAAAAAATGAACACAATTCCATTTTACTTTAATATCCGACTCAGCTGAGTGACAAATTAAAGGAAAACCCAACGTAAAGTATGTTAAACAAGGCGTCAGTGCATGACGAGCCTCCAGAACAATTTCAGTGATCCTCAGCATCGATTCTACACGTCTCTGGAACTGAAAACCGTCCTTCCAAATGATATTCCATCAGTTGGTGTTGATGGTGGTGATGGTGCTGGAGAGCGCTGTCTAAGGTTGACATCAGGGTGAGCGTGAAGTGTGAAGACCATAGCATATGATTTACATCATCAAACCATTCAATGAGCCTGTGGATGGGGGTGGAGTCATCCCGGAAGAGACCACGCCCATCAGGATGGCAATGTTTCATCATAGTATAAAGCAGATCAGACAGAAGAACTTTTGCAGTGATGCTTCTCTCTAAAGGGACGAAATAAACTCCCTCTACAGCAAAACAGAGCCATGGGTTTGTTTTTCCTTTAATTTGTCACACATCTGTATAATACGGTAACACGTTTACCGTCTCTGAAGAGGCGTTAATCCGAGTAATGAAAATAGAGGGTGCTTCTGTGAAGGTCTCTAGCAGGGCCTCTCCTTCTTCTTCTACTACTTCAATCCTGCTCTCTGTTCGACTCAGATCTGCTTTACTGTGCACAGTGACGTTCTGGAGAGTTCCACCATCTTCTGTTTCGTTTAGTAAAACCTAAAAAATAAGGAAAGCTTGGTCATGTTACCTAACATCAGATTAGCTATGCTAATTTAATCTCCAATACAAAAGCAAAGAGTCATTTTCTTTCGTTAATTTTTTTTTTTTTTTGTTAGTTTTGATATACAATCAAAAACTATTTTCTTAACTGGGTAGGGTTCATTCAGATCCACTTCTTCAGTCAGGAATCCATCAGTCTGTGGCTCACTCGAGAGTTCATACTTCACTGAGTTCTACAAGTAAAGATCGCCTGCATTATTTAATAATCATCACATTGCTGCTTAAGGTGTGAATCGATCAAAACTATAACGATATTCATACCACAGTGGTGCTTAATTCTCAATTCTGATTGGTCAGAAAGTATTGATTCGTTTCCTATAAAAGCACCTCTGACCACAGTGCAGCTGCAATCACAGCTTTAGATTAATTCTACTAATTCTAATATTTCATCTGTGCTAAGTATAGCAGGCGCCCTGCATCATTTAGACTCATAATAAATGGACTCAAATAAAAATGTGGTGTTATTTATCAAAGACAAATGTATAATCGCTGACATGGCGAAGTTTTCTATAAGGAGACGTTTATGGAAGGAGTCTCCAGCGTCAGAGCTTTGAAGCCGTAGCTTCAAGTTCTTTCGAAAACGGGAAAGTCTCGAGGACAGAAGATGTGCATTTTTCTGTCTCATTTGAGAGAAAGTGAGGGAATGACTTACAGCTGCTATAACAAAAGTGATAACAGGAACTAACCGCTGAAATGTAACTACGAATGGATAAAAAGTATGACGTGTCATGTTTTAAGAAAGAAATATTGCGTTTGTTGGCAAACTGCTGCACTGTAGGAGAAATAAAACGCATTGAAACATGCTGTTAAAAGAGAAATGATAAACATCTGGGTGGTAACAGTCACTCTCCTACACATCACACTACCCTGTCGTTGATTGTTTTTCCTATAACAGCACTTCCCTAACTGTTTCGTGCCGTACATGTAAGATTCTGAATGAGCCATTTAGCATTAAAATGTACATTATAGTGCACTTTACAGGATTAAATCATTAAAATACAGCTTTACAGTGTATTCCGAGATGATGTTGGAGTCGGGGTTTATCCTCTGCCCTTTGGTTCTTTTCTTGGTACTGATTTCATGCAGTAGTTCCTCCATTCCATCCTGGAGTAGCCTATCAATTAAGGCCTTCAGCAGGGAAAGCTGAGAAAAGAAGTTTTACAATTAAGATTATAATGCACGCAGAAATGCACCATGCTACTGGTTTTTGGAAACTTCCTTTTGCCTAAGGACACTTGACCTCTTGGCTAATTTTAACTTTATTTTGTGATAAATATCGCAAGAGATTATAAGAGATATCAGAAGCTTACCTTAATGCCATATGATTCAAATAATGCCTCGATGTCCTGAAAAGTAAGTTTTGATTTATCTTTATCCAAAACATATTTACACACATAAATTAAAAAAGTGAAAGTCAGACCTATAGCGTACCTTCATTTCAACACCTCTCCCTGGCAAACCAACGTCCCCCTGAACAAGATTAATAAACACCACAATTATTGAAAGAAATCTACATTTTTCTTTTTTTTTTTGTTATAATGAATTTAAACAAACAAATATACCTTCTCTCCCAGATCTCCCTTTTCTCCCTGTTAACAAAAATGACCAAAATTAATAATTATTATATAGTTTACAGTCTTTCACAAACATATTTATTCATAAATCGTATCCTACCTTCATGCCAGGAGAACCCTATGTACACACACATACAAATGTAGAGAGGAGAAAGGTGTGCGATTATGGAAATTATTTGAAATATCAAACTTCAGCATGTTTACAAATGTCAGATAGGTCCAATGTTGTAACACATATTGTA
>CM040992.1:4299463-4356515 GCA_022985145.1 Pangasius djambal
AGTATGTAGAGCTGTAATAGCTGCTAATGGGGATTTCTTTGATGAACCCAAAATTTGAGTATTTTTCTATGTTATGTTCATGTTTATGTTCATAAACTTTTTATTTAATAAAATATGTTTTCATAGTTTGTGTTGTCCCTTATTATCAATGCAAAATGGTCACTAACTAAAGAGGATTTATGCTGATATTGCCCAAAAAACCTATTTTGTTCAGGCGTTTCCAAACTTTTGGAGGGCAGTGTACATCATGGGATGAACATAATTGAACATGGTGCTTGGCCCCCTAATTTTGAGAAACCACATTATTTTGAGATAACGAGAAAAATTTAGAGGATTACGCAAATGTACTATTTTAATGCTTGTCTGGAGTCATTTGCTCACAGAATTGCTGTTCTCAACTGAGTTTCATGTTTGACATTCAGTAAATCAGGGCCAATGAGTCTACATACTTGGCCAGGTTTAGCAGCTGAAAAAAAATGTTGAAGTTAAATGTTGTCATCTATAACATGACGGATAACAAATCTTTATTTACCTTAGGTCCAGGTTTCCCTGATAATCCAACATTACCCTGCGCACAAATACACAAAGTTATTTCTAATCCAATTCAGTCTGCTGATTCATCTTACAGGTTATTTCTTAATGACACTCACCCTCTCACCACTCTCACCCTTAGGACCCGGCTGTCCAGGAATCCCGAAGCCAGGACTGCCCTTCAATGACCGCAGAAACAATAAGTCAATACACAAGGTCGAAGCATTCCTCAATAAAGCAATCAGATGTGTACACAAACACGGTTTTACCTTTTCACCTTTGTCTCCTTGGACACCTTTAATTCCCTGAAGCCCAGGAGGTCCCACCGGGCCGATATCCCCCTGTAAGGTGGGGACAAAACTTATTCTGTAATTTATTGATGTTACAAATAGTGCTGCAATGGCGTCACTATCAGCCAACAACAGGAACGTCACACAAACGCTTAAATTAAGTAAGAGAAACAACGATCTTAACACAGAAAGTTGTCTGTGGCCCCCTCCTGTAGCTAAACCCCTGAGTGTCCATTTGTGAAGTTAAGTAGAAAGGAAAACATTTTAACACTCTTCTCTGTCCTTCATGGACAAAAATGAAGAATTCAACACACGATGTGTCTGAATTTGTTCCCTATTCACCATTGTACAGTGCATTACATGGGTGGGCAATATGACAAAATACGATCGCGTCACGATACTTGAAGACATTTCTATTATACACGATATGTTATTTAACTCAAAAAGCAGCCAATAAAACAGTAGTGATACCTGTGACCATCGAGTTATCTTATTTTATTTAACGTCTACAGAAATAAATTATTGAACACCGAAAAGAAAAGAAAAGAAAAAAAAAAGAAAAAGAATTCTGTACTTTTTTTCACCCTTGCAAAGATTCTGTGTAAAATATTTACCATCTAATATCTGTTATACAATACTGATGATACCTGTGGTATTAAAAAAACATGTGTATTGTGACAATGTATCACAATATTGGTATTATATCATCATTTTGCCCAGCCCCTGTGCACTATTTGGGATGCAGCCATTTTAGCATTCACAGTGGACAAATTATATTGCAAGGATAATGCACGATATTATCACCCACATAGAGATCTCTTTTTAGCACGCAATTTACTTGTCAGGATGGATACCGGAGCATCTGACTCTGTATACAAATCTAAATTAAAAAGCCAACATGTACTTTTAATGCATCACTTTTTAATGCTAATGTATTTCTGTGGTTTCAGGTTGCTCTGCAATTTGGACCATTCGGATAGTTTATCTAATAGTTGGTTACGGTAATGTGTTTCCGGAGCGTTCTCTACACACAGCGATGTCTGAATTCAGTCCGCCGTCTCTCTAAATAGTGCTCTATATATAACAGTTTATATAGTAAACAACCGAACGAGTGAGTGAGAGAGTAATTTCAGACACAGTGGCAGACATGACACATACAGAGAGAGCTGTGTTTTTATAATGGAGCGGCTCTGCCTTTCCCCTTCTTCTTATTCTTTTAAGAGCACATTTAGAGGCACAGTAATAAGAGGAGTTAAAAATAACGTAATAAATATTTTGGTAATCTAGACAGGCAATTACAACTACTGGCTGTGTGTTAACTGTGCTGTATAATTGCATATTTTAAGTGTATCCTAAAAGGTATTGCCAAAAAAAGAAGAAGAATAATATGTATTACTGAGGAAGATATTTGTGAATTCTGCGACTAAAACAGGAAATAGACATCATGTACAGAAATCTAATGCAGAATTATTGTACATTTTCTCTTTAGGCCAAACCGTGACCGGAATTGTTGTGTGTGAACAACACATAAGTGTATTTGTAAATGTAATAACAGTAGGACACAAATGGCACCAGAAGCATGAATCAACAGTGTTATATTACCGGTATAGCGCTCTTACTCATCGCATCATTACTGGCAGTGTTGCTACATTACTGTCAGGCTCCTTCATGCTCTGAGTGTACAGCACGTCAAATCAAACTTTTAATGAACATCACAAATCACACACTTGAATGCTGCAGCGAATAGAGACTTCAATCTAAACTCTGTATGGAGGGTAATTGCTGCCTTTGTTCGGAGTCACGTTCATCGCCAAGTAGACCTCGGTGAGACTTTAGTTTCACACGAATATCCTCTTCACTAATTAACAGTGTATGAATCATCACAGAGACGGCCATATTGCTCGCTTTTATCAATGTAGATGAAGGCATCCCACAGAAAAAAAAAAAAAAAGGAACTGCCAATGAATTTGGTTAAGTTCAAGCAAAATCAAGCGCAGTGTGCGTGGGAGCCTCCTACAGATGGCCTACCTTTACTTCAGAAGCTTTACCGTCTGTTGAGGAGTTGTATCTCAGGCGAATTCAGAATTAGGATTGCAAATAACACAGCTGACATTATTTATAACAATATTTATTTGAACAATATCTTCCTTACCCTTGCGCCCTTTTTCCCAGGGGCTCCAAGTATCTGTGTAAGAAAAGAAGATTGAGTATCTGCTGATGTGAAAAATCTGTGTTATATGAGTGACTGAAGTGATTTTGTAATCTTTACGCCTTTAGCTGGGTCTCCTGGTGCTCCACGCTGTCCCTGTGAAACAGAATGAACTCTTAATACTTCTGCCATATTTGGAATACACTCATATACCTCATACAGGTAGGACTGGGAAAACTGTGGTTACATTATTTCAATAATTTAAATACTACACTCAGATAGAAGAGAAACATCCAGCCAATATTAGCCTGATTTGTCCATTATCAACATATCATGCAACTAATCTGAGAAAAGTAACATCAGATGTATATCAGAGGTGGACAAATGATTGGCCAGTCCATTGGGCAAGTAAAAGATCTAGTATGCTGCCCAGTTCCAGGTTTTGGTTGGCCGTAAACTAACTAGGCTAAAAAGCTGTAGCTAACGTTATATAATAGCGCATGCCAGGCTAGTTAGCTACTTAAGAGCATTAATACAAACTAACAGAAACAAACAAGTATATAATTATTAATCCGAGTCTAATGTAGCACAACAAAATGTCAGCAAATTGTCAGCCAATGTTTTAGCTGTGAGCTGTGGTGTTCTGTGCCATGTTAAAGATATTATTAGAGTCTTGCTAGTGTTTTTTTTATTTTCGCTCAAGATGTCTGATCATGAGGTGACTGTGTTTGCTAGCTAGATATAGAAATCGTTAAACCGTTAGCCAGCCAGATCAGATGATGTGTGTGTAGCGCTGCAGGAGGTGGGATCGGTTAAGTTTAAATGCGCATATCAAACGAAACCAGTTGTTTTGCGAAAGTCAGTAAGGAGCTGGGATTATTTTCTTGTCCATCGGGCAACTATAATTATAAAAATAGCCTGGAAACACAGTCTAATCCTGTACCTTCTAATCACATACTAAGATCAAAATTAAAGCGACTGGAATACTCCAGGATGAATGGAGAGACCACGAGATAAAAAAAAAAAAACAATGTTGCAATAACGTGTTATTAATTAGCAAAGATGCATGTTACGTCACATCACTGAGATGTAAATTGCAGACAATGGGCCTCAATTATCAATCTTTTAGTAAAGTTGTGTGTAAAAGTTCGAGTACGGTAAACCAAACAAAAATTTTCAAATATTTTGGAAACACTGATGTTCCCGACGCACACAGCTCATTTGCATGTAGTGACGCCCACAATACTCCATAAAAGGTCAAGTGCACAGAGAGCTGGGAGCACGAAATAAATGATCAGGGTCAAGTCTGAAAAACAGAAGTGGAAGCTATTTTGGCTCACTTCTACGCCAATAAAAATATTTAATAATACATAATATTAATAAAAATAAGACCGGCCTGTCCTCCGATTATACGCCGCCATTTCTTTTGTCATAATCGTATGATTAATTTTAATTGTCTTAATTTATGGGTTTGTGTTGGCTTGCTTTCTTTAGTTTTTTTTTCATATTCTTTAATTAATGCCACTAATATTGATATATTGGTGTGTTTTTGATAGAGACTCCAAAGCTCTTCTATAAGTCGCTCTGGATAAGGGCGTCTGCTACACACTGTAAACGTGATGAAAATAAGCAATTTACACTTGACAGTATATTCCATATATATATATATATATATAAACGCAGTAATCCATGCAAACGATATGATTTGAAGTTGATAAAAGGGAAGTTTACTTTAGTTAGCGCTTTTATGTGTTAATTCTCACACACTCAGGAGCACGAGCTGCATACACACGTTTTTTCCAAATTTGTGGGATTTTCATGAATACCAAATTTCCCGCATGAATGATTTAAATCCATTCCTATCCAGCTTGATAAATGAGTGCTGATGTTTGTGTGCTATCTGGCTAAGCATTTGAGCAAAAGACTGCAACATTATTAATAAAGATGTCATATGGTCATCCATATTAACACTATCTTTTACTCACAAAAACAAAAAAAACAAAAAAAAACACGGTTGTCAAAAAAAACTTTTTTTTTTTTTTTTTTAAGAACAAAATTTGACATTCACCTCCTCACCCTTTGGTCCAACAGCTCCAGGCAGGCCCTAGTATTAGAACAAACAGAATGCATGATCTCTTAAACATGATTAGTATTCACCGACTGCAAATGGCTTCAGGTGCTTTTAGGCTCAATGTGATGCAGATTCAACTTTTCTCCTTCTTCTCTCCTACACCAAAGCCTCCTCTTGACTCAGAAGTTCTGGGTGCGTAATTATTAATGTAAGACAGGACAGCTAACCAATCCAGTCATACATGTAGTAAAAGTCAGTCGAGTTTCATATTAAACTTACTCAAAGTTGATTTATAGCGGTGATTTCCATCAGCAGAGTTATAATGGAAAGCTGAATAATTTATCATGACAATCAAGGATGCTGAAACACCTCTTCGATTTATTTATTTTTTTATCAGGGTAAAGCCTCCTCCAGTAATGGGAATCATTTCAATTAATGCAGATCCAGTGCAGATTGTGTAGTGCTCAAGCGCAGGGTTAAATCTATTGCTGACCAGAGAGAGAGAGAGAGAGAGAGAGAGAGAGAGAGAGAGAGAGAGAGAGGGTATGGAGCAAAGTCTTTCCCCTCACTAATCATCTTCTTTAATTTCCCCAGGGTGCCCCAACCCATTCTCTCCTAATAGCATGCTGTATAACTGAAATAGCATCAGAGGAGCAGACCTACTGTAGAGATGATTGCAGGGGAAACAAAAGAATTAAAAAAGGACATTATTGGGTGTCAGAGATTTGTCCTGAACCATCTCGTAGCACATTTTTGTCACTGGGAAGAGAGCGCAGTTTGTGGACAAATAATTTACTTGTACTTGTTGCAGAATATCTGTAGAGTTTTCAGGTTAGCATATGCTAGGGTCTTGGCAGTCTGAGACGCTGATTTATAATGCAGCATACACATGTTTCAGACACACCCTTAGTGCTTCCTCAGTGTATATAAACTGTTCTGTTTTTATTTGCGATCATCTGTCAAGTTTTTGCACCCACCTTTCACCATATTTGCATCCATCATATATGTCAAATATAATCCCATATATATAGGCATCTCTTCCTACCTTTACATATCTAACTAAAAACCAGATCTGTTAAGAAGGTTCTGGATAAAGATGTGCACTCTCCGCCTCATGTACAGTCAAAAAAAGGCAAGTCATTGCTTTCGATGGAAGACAAGCCTAATAGCGGAATCTGGACGTACAATTTTGTGTATCTTGTTTTGTAACCTAACACAGTATGTGTGCTGTTAAACCGTGTGTACACCTAAATCTTGCAACGGGTAGCTATGGTAACGCTTACTAGTCAGTAGCTAGCATGCTAGCTAAGCAGCCAACCATAGAGTTTGGTCATTTATAGTTAGATAGTCAAGATAGACAGATCGATTGACATGACAAAACTTCTGTGTTATCTCAGTAGTCAAAAATGGTGAAAAGTTCAACACAGATAAACGTCAGCTTACTTGTAAATTACAAGGTGTAAAGTTATATCCGTTTTGTTCATAGTTCTTTGAAAGGATCTGAAGGCACCAAATCCAGACTCCAAATCCTGATTTAAAAAAAAAATCCAACATAGCAGTTTTGCACTATGCTTTTTACGTTTGTCTATTCATGGTTGAGACATTAGTTTTGGACGCAATATTTGCATAACTATCACGACAGCACTGTATAAGACAGTTTTCCGCAGTAACTGAATGCTGAGCAGCTTTTACCATTTTCACATTTCTGCCAGAGCGTACATGTGACCTCACTGAGGCAGACAGTGCATGTTTGCGGTGAGACTCTATTGGATCTCTCCCTTTAATCTTCTATCTGCTGTTTGGGAATGGTGCAGTGAGCAGAAGTGGTACCACGCTGTTGTGGGAAAGTGGATTTGACCCAACCACAGACAACAAGGAGTCATTCCAGTTTAGTTTAGAGAGCTGATATAAGAGGCTTTTTGATGATTCCTTGTCTCTGGAGCGTGTTATCATCCGCTCCATTCAAATACATAACCAGATTAAAGAGAGAGAGAGATCCTCTGAAGCTAGAGATCATCAGCCTGTGAATGACAAGGAAGACACGGAGGTAGCTTATGGTGTGCCTCTGTGACGTGTTTCAAATTTAAAGCTGTACTTCAAAATAATATGTCTGCTTCACTAAAGCCTCACTCGAGTGAGACTCACCCTGGGGTCAGGTTTCACATTGTACTTGGGACTGTGCTTAGTGTTACACCATCACATTCCTGGTATTATCCACTGTCCATTAACGAAACAACAGCTATGGAACGATACCTGATGATGCCTTAAGATAGTCCATTATGCATTTTGGTATCACTTGATTTTTTGATCTAGATTTTTGTTCACAGCCTCCTGCTGCTATATTGACTATGGAGAGCTTGAAAAGATTATGCTTAAAGATTCACCTTAGTAAGAGTGGAGTCTGTATCTACACTAATTTAGGCCCAAATTTTTACAGCCTTGTTAGAATCCAGAAAATTAAAGTGAAAATCTCAATAGCCTTCAAACACAGAGAGTGTTTAGTCATGGCTTTTGGACTGCTACGGTAAATTCCCTGCCTTTGTTCCAGGGGTTCATTAATGAGCTCGTTATATGTCATCATTGTCATCCTGCATTGACGCTCTACATCTGATAAAATATCTTTGAACAAACTGTAAAGTGTAACATAAATTCTTCCCTAGGTTACATCCTTGGCCAGGACGGTGTACACATGAGGAGTGTAAGGTTCAAGTCTTGATGAGTCCCAACCCAAACGCCATAGGTGTTTGTAGGATGCTACGTGAGCACTCGACATGACTCTACTTGCTTATGCTAGCAAATATGGCTGATCCTTTAGTGCGAATAGAAGAACGCCTCATAGCTGCGGAGGCGTCAAGCCAGACTGACTATAACTGAAGGTACTGAAGGAGAGCAGGAGAAGAGTTGCTAATGTAAACAGTGGTTTCTTTCTTGTTTCAGCTGCACTCTTTCCTATCACAGTGGAGGCTTTGAAGTGTTTTTTTTTTCCACCAATAAATATGTACATCATTAAAAGTTCTGCCAGGAGAGAAGAGGAATAATAGGTAAAGCATTCACTTACTGCTAATCCCTGAGGTCCCACAGGCCCTATATCTCCACGATCGCCCTGTGGCAGAATGTAAAATTAATTGAAAAAATCATTTACACAATAAATAAGCTTTTCAGATTCTCACTGGAGGTCATAGAAACCTCAGGGATCTATTCTTGCGTTTATTCAGTTATTTAAGAAAGTGTTCATTTATTACAGTTGCATTAGCGCTTTAGTGTCTCACTACATTCTAATATCTTGCTATATAACCTTACTGCCAAGACTTTATCCTGATTTGCAGCTAAGCGCCAAACTACTATCCTACATGGTGTCCCAGAGGTAACAGCACATTCAGAGATTTTACAGTAAGCAAGAAAAATATATTACTAATGCACAAAACATAATATTTAAACACAAAACAAGAGTAACAAGAGTAAAAACATAAAAAAAAAACTATTTTAAATAATAACGCAATCAAGTTATTGTGGTTACTGATTATTCTTTGGGAGAATGTACCTATTCAATGTCCATTAGACAGTAATGACAGTAATGACCTTTAGTGAGGAATGAAGCACAGCTGTTAAAGGAAAATAATCCACTTTTTAATTCATTAACAAATGCAACATCATGCTTTTTAACTGTTTATAGTTACGTTTAATGTTATAAATGAAATGTCCACGAGGCAAGTTTAGTTTCTGTTATCACTTGTGTTATAGCAGCTACAAACAGGTTTTCCCTCTCCAGCCTCTTTATTTTTCTCTCTCTTGAAGTTAATTAGACAAAAAAAAAAAAGTAGTTTGTCACGTTACCAAGAAATCGGAAAAAACACAAAATCCTCTGTCTTGCAGAATTTCCCATGGATTATTGATTGTTACAAAGCTCTGACACTGGAGACTCCTTACATACATGTTAAATAAATGAGTATAAAATGAGTATATATTTTTCTTTGTTCAATAACAATATGTTTTAAAAAAAAATCCATTAGACTTTATTGGTTTGATTATGTTGAGCATCCACTACTCAAGTCTCTGTGTTAGCTGTTACTATAGAAACGATAAGGTATTAGTAATGAGCGCATTAACATAAACCTGTAATTCAACAACGCTGTGGTTTAAGCAGGAACGCACAGGATATGTGAGCAAATCTTTAAGATCTTTCGGGAGAAGAAACTGACGCTTATATGAGGTGAATATGCAGTAGCTGTTTGGTTTAATGATGAGTCCGTATATTACCTTGTCTCCATGCTCCCCTTTCAAACCTCTTTTTCCCTAAACACAGACAAAAGAAATCTGTAAGAAAACATACATGCAAGCTGCTAATTTAGGACAAAATGGTTCCTGTACATACCCTGAGGCCACTCGGTCCTGTCATTCCTTGAAGTCCTTGCTCACCCTGTGAACATGCCGAACTTTTTTTTTTTCAAAGTATTGTTGAATCAACCACATAATATTTGCCACTGATTTGATGGTTACAAGTTTACCTTTGGTCCAACTGGCCCTGGGAACCCCATATTTCCCTGAAACCAGCAGAAAAGAAGTCTCAAAGCGACATTACATATCGGCATTATGTGATTACCTGGAATGATTGTAATACAAACCTTTTCTCCAGGAGAACCCTGCAGACCTTGAACACCAGGAATTCCAACTCCATTTTCTCCCTACATAACAGCCAAGAACGATCACATAAACCTGAGCTCTCCTTTAGCCAGACAAACCCAGAATTAAAGCTGCGCATTATCATGTCTAAGTGCCAGCTCTGATGTGAAATAAGGTGTTGGTCTGAGAAGAAGATAATGAACTGTTTCACAATGGATCAGTGAGGTGGAAGCGGGAAAAGTACTTGTTAACATGAGTTTTATATAACTGTAAGAAGTATTTTAGGATTGATCTCGCTTGTCATTTGAACTGTAACATCACATCTATTCTACACTGTTTGTACTTACTTTTTCACCTTTCTGTCCAGGAAGTCCAGGATTTCCATCCACTCCTATTGGTCCAGGTAAGCCTGCTTGACCCTTGTCCCCCCCACAAAGAAATTCAGTGATACAAAGAATATAAAATTCGAATATAAAAATATTTTCATGCTTTTTTTTTTTAACTGAATGTAACTGCATTGGTTTTACAATCTCTTTACACGTTTACACCCTAGGTTTGCACAGCAAACACAGAACATCTGCCACATAAGGACTATATAAGGGCAATTCACATTTGTGTACATTGCGAAGTCTTGCCACCATGTCAGTGTAAGTTCTGAGTCTTACTTCTAGTCATTGCTTGACCCCTGCCTTGTCATTCGACTACTCTGTTGGATTTTCTCTTTGTGTCAGTGTTTCGCTTTAGTCACGAATCACGACTGTGATTTTGGATTGTGAACTTGATATTGTCGATAAACCTGGATGGAGCCTCCAACTTCTTGAGCCTCAGAGCCTCAGCACTTACTGTATGTTATAGCAGCTATAAACACTCGTTCCCTCACCAGCCTCTCTTTAAGACAAAAAAAATGTAAACAAATGTAGCTTGTTATCGAGAAACTGCAAAGTGTACACTCGGCTATCCTGAAGCTAAACTTCCCATTGTCTGAAAACTTTATCCACAAAGCTCTGATACTGGAGACTATTTTCATAAATGTTAAATAAGTGTCTCTTTACAGAAGATGTCACCGTATCAATAATTAGACACTTTTTCTAAATCTGTTTACACGGCCCTGTGTGAATGAGTGCATTAATATAAACTTTTCACTTGTCTTGCAGCCAGAACTGTCAAAGCTTACAAACACATTCTGACCAATCAGAATAAACAATTCGACAGTGGTGTGGTAAAAAAAAACAGAACAGCAGTTAATGTACTGGTACAACACGGTGCACTCAATATACTATGTGGTAAAAAGTATCACACTGTCTATCACACTCATTTCTGGCTCTGCACCCCAGACCTCCTCACCCAACATCAGTGCCTGACCTCACTAGTGCTCTTGTATCTGAATGAACACAAATCCCCATAGCCACGCTCCAAAATCTAATGGAAAGCCTTCCCAGAAGAGTGGAGCTCATTTTAACAGCAAAGAGGCATAAAATCTGGAATTGGATGGGTGTGATGGTCAGATGTCCACAAACTTCCACAAACTTGTAAAAATCTGAATGAACAAGAGCAATGTGTGTGGATTTTTATATAATTAAAGTCATAACAAAAGATACAAATGATATTTGCACCTGTAAATGTAACCTTAACCTCAACAACTTGTTAGTTGAGTTAATTCATTAGAATTGCTCCTACATTGTAAGCGGGGAGGCTATGTCGCTAAAGGCTGAGCTCCAGCAAAATTACAGATTATATACAGTATGTCTATGAGTATCAAAAGCTTCTGAATTGTGGATAGAATTTAAGAAGTTAAGAACTAACATTTTCTCCAACTTCCCCTTTTTCTCCTTTGGGTCCTGGCTTCCCGCGTGGACCCTAAAGAAAAGAAAATCCAGTTAAAATAAAACACTTTTTACTAATTGTTAAATAATAGTACATTGTTGGGAAATTAACTCACTTTAAGGCCATGCTCTCCAGTCTCACCCTGTATTGGTATAAAACAGCAACATATTTCTCAAACACACCATTTTGATCATCAAACTTTACATTTCCAAGGCATGCTTTTCATCCTATCTATAAAAAAAACAAAAGTATAGCACCAGGCAAAGTGCTTTGATTTGTTTCCCCCCCTGCTTTAACATACACACATCAACTCAGTAAGAGCTTGTTAATTAGCCGATTAGTCAGATTGGGTGCTTTAAAGCAAATAAAACAACAAAATACACAGAGAAGGGCTGGAAAACACAACCAGCCACAGCAGCTACACTCATTCCTGTGATTTGTCCTCTGTTTCTTGAAGTAATTACAGATTTCTTGACGTAACCATGATGCACTGATGTACTGATGCATTTCTAGAAAGAATGAGTAACAAATTCTAACACAAAGTTTAGAATTTGACATTTGACACTTTTAACTTTGTGCTGATTTTTCTAACAGTGTTATCACGTATCACATTTTTAGTTTTCTTTTTTTGTTGTTTAAAATGAAAATTTTGCACACACTTAAATGATTAAAAAAAACAATTTTACATGTTATCCGCATGATCTATGATGCAATGTTAACTGAGACAGGTTTTTAAAGCACTAACCATGTTGTAAAATTAATTAGTAAAGTTTACTAATTTAAGATTTTAAAGTTTAAAATAATTTAAACAAAAAAATTACAAATGCCGTCTATTAAACTCTTTTGTTGTGGCGGTTTGGATGTTATAAAAATAGCATGATGTACAAAAAGCTAATAAACTGCAAAAAAAGACAAAAAACATCTTGAATATAGGCAAATTTATCCAACATTTCTCATTTTAAGATTATTTTAAATAACTATATATAAAATAACAAATAAATAATTGTAGATAAATTTATTCTTTTAAAGTTCTGGCAGATACCTTTTGCTTATTTTACTCATTTATTTTTTTAGAAATAACAAAAAACAGCAAGATCAACATAATTTTATCATTTCTCATTTCTCAGTGAGAGAAAGTTTAGACAAATTTGAATTTATTCAAGAGGTTTTACTTATTAATATTAAATTTTTGAAAACTTATGCTTACACAAAACTAAACAGGTGGCTTCCTGCCTTCATTCATTATTAGTAGGTACTGAATACTGTAAGTATTTTTGGCAAGTTTCTTTAACATTGTTCACCTTTAAAGACCAAACATTTTGAGGTTTAAACCATTTACCTTTATAGAAATGCCAGGAATGCCAGGTGGTCCAGGCTGCCCCGGGACTCCTGGAGGTCCTGAGACCCCTGGTACACCCGGAGGCCCCTGAGGACCCTGTTATATTAAAAAAATATATACATTTCCAAACTGTGATATGTCAGCTACGATTGTATTAATATAATCATATGGAAATGTGCAAGAGAAAGTGAAGAGTCCAAAGAATCATTTTAAATAAACGTACAGATGATCCTGGTTCTCCTTTACGTCCCGGGACAACATCCATGCTTCCCATTACATACCCAGGTTCTCCCTGCAAAACAGATCAAACCCCATTATCAGTCAGTGCGACATTTACAAGCCCTAAAGTTATAAGCTAGCCGACCACGCGAGTAAAGGCTCCAGCATTGAAACGCAATCGACTAGGCTAAAAATGGTCGCTAGCCTAACGTAGCAACAAACGGTGAGCTAGTAACGTGCATAAGTACAGCCAACGAAGGAGCACATGAATTCCTGCTGAGTGGATGACAGTGAAGTCCTATTCCTTATCATCTCCTGATAACGTTTTTAACGCATCACATAAACAAAACCTCACTAGGTCACGGGCAAATCTCTCGCCTGTGATGTGAGATGTTGTGTTTTCTCCGTGTGTCGCAAGAGAAAATATTATTTTGAGCCTGGCTAATGTTTTTTTTTCTCTGTGAATATGTTTAACCATGAAGTGAGTGCGTGTAGCAAGCAGGAGAGTTACTGTATATACAGTATATATATAGAGTCAGGTCTATAAATGTCTATACATTATTATATATTGTCTACTACAATATATTACAGTTATTAAATAAAAGTAATTGAATAATTAATGCAGACTTACAGCTTTAATTTGAGGGTGTTTACATCCTTGTAAAATAATGAATAGCAATTGGACAAACTAATAATCATAAATTAAATAGTCGTTTTTAATAAGTGGTTTTCCATGCTTAGTGGGTGGCCACTTATTAGCTCTCGTAATGTTCTGCGTCCCGTTTACTCTGATTAAAAAGTTGCGTGTGATAGGATTGCTTCCAGCGTTCAGCTGCTTTAGCTTCTCTGCCCTCTCATCCCCTCAATATTTTTTGCATTGGCCATGATTTGTTTCATAATGAATCATGTTATTTAAATTCCTTAATTACGCAACAGTCTCACATATGCTACGGGGCTTGATAAAAAAGTACTCTTGTTTCCAGGTCTTTTGAAATCACTCCTTCTGTAGCCACGACTACATATCATTCAGTAAATTAATTTACAGGTGTAATCAGAGAAAAAAAGGCTCTTGCAATTGAGCTAACTGGTTTAACACAGTCTGCTGCCACCGTCAGAAGAAGGGAAAAATTACAACGTGTTGGCCGTGGGCAATTAACATCTGTCCACAGGCTGCATTTGGACCCGGGGCCGGACTTTGGAAATCCCCCGGTCTAAATACTTTTAGACATGCATCTCTGTGCTTTTTTTTTAGCAGAAAAGATTTGCCTGAGGTGTAGGAATAGAGATGATTGCGGTGCAGCTCATTGTTTATTATGTGTAACTGTTGTTCCGGCTGCTTTCAGGTCTTCCTGCAACTCTTTTTGAAGAACTGCTGGCTTCGCTCTTACCTTCCTTATCGTTAGTCTGAGAGAGTGCAGTGAAATCCTGCATTGCACACCTGTCCGGGGACGATTAGTTGTGGTTTCATGACCGTTCCACCTGCATAATATTGAACCTTAGCTACAGCTCTGTAGCTTTTTTCCATTCGAGTGTTGTTTAATAACGCTGTCCCTGAGAACTTTAGGAAGCTCCTTCACCTTCACCATGATTGCTACTTACTGCATGAAATCTTCCCAACAAATGGCAACATCTTTTTTAATGACAAAAGGTGCACTGGGCACAAGAACTGTTTTTTGGCAGAATTTATAGCCAGAACTTGATTTTTTTCCATGTAACCTTTACACATACATATTTAAATATAATGTCCAAACAGTTTTACTATCCACGTTAGTGTCCAGTTTTTTTTTTGTTCTCTTGTTGTTTATGTTGCTACTTGTTGGTCCAGGGTACTGATTGGTCCTCCCCTTGCATCAAGTGAAAGCCAGTTGGAAGAATAACAGAGCAAAACTTTTACTGTTTCCTGTACCACATTCATAAGGATTCTGATTTTGGCTTACTCAGTTCAACGGTTCAATTTCTTCGATTTTTTTTTTTTTAGTACCAGTTAACTACACTATGTTGAATTGATCGCAGCGCTGCCAAGCTGCCACTGCTGGGCCACTGAGCAAGGCCCTTAACCCTCAACTGCTCAGTTGTATAAAAGAGAGAAAATATAAATCACTCTGGATAAGAGTGTCTGCCAAATGCCATAAATGTAAATGTAAGTACCAAATAGGACAGATATCAGACTGTAAGTAAAACTTACTCTCTCCCCTCGCTGACCTTTTGGTCCTGTAATGCCAGGTGGTCCCTGTAAACATGCCGCAAGAAACAACACGTATTTGCAGCATAAAATGGAAAATAAAGAAAGAAAGAAATCAAATTGACCAGAATTATTCCTTGCTTCAGCTCTTTAGGTAATTCATACTCGCGATTCACATTAACGTATTAATTTACATTATTAATTTACCAGGTGTGACCAGGTAAAGCAATGAATTATTAGATGATAACACATAACTAAGAATGTGTCTAGTATAGATATATTTTTAATGAAAGGAACCTGTGCTGTGATGAAATATTTACCATATCCCCAGGAACACCAGGAGGGCCCTGTGGAGAAATCATTCATATAATACATAGTATTTCTGTATTAGTAATTTCACAGAAGCTAGTGAAAGTTTGATGAGTAAGTTTACTCAGCTGACTGATCAGTGCTTTACCCTCAGTCCAGCAGAACCAGGAGGTCCAGTTCGACCTGGTCGTCCTGGTACCCCAGGTATGCCATCCGTCCCAGGAAGACCCTGAAGACAAATTAACAGACGTTATACAGTACATCATTTAGAATTATATACATTGCTTATCTCTTTTATCTCTTACTTAGAAAATGCTTCGTTTAGCCCCAGTATAGTTTTCAGTTCCAGGATCCTAGGTCCAGGATCAAAACCAAAGACCCAGCTGAGTGGCACATTACAAATTGTTTCCCTGTTTCCTTTTTTATACTTTTATATATTTTTTTTCTATTCATGGAAGATAGCATCTACATAACATTTTCTGTATATTAAAACCTGATTTACAGATTATTTACGATAATATATTGATTATTGTATGAATAATATAATCTATATCTATAGACTTATTATACAGACCAAACAAACGCATGTATGTGGATCTTGTAAAAGACAGTCATTTTGATAAGCCAGCAATTTTCATGTGCCTCCTTTTTCAGAAAAAAAAATAAAAATAGTAATACAGGTGGGAACAAAGTGAACAGCACCACCCGAGTCACATAACAGCCAATATATCTTAAAGTAATAATAATAACTGCAGTACATCCTTTAATCCAAAAAAAAAACCCAAGCTGCAACCAAATCCCATAATTAAAATCTCTGAACATAATGATCTTTAAATAAGTCAAAAGAAGAAGACGGTGCACAGACTTTATATTAAGTTTTGGCACACGGTGTACTCACCCTCTCTCCTTTCTCCCCTTTAATCTTTAAGGTGAACAGATCGTAATCAGCACTGTCTAGCTTCGGGCGCTGTGAACCAGATTCAAACGCAAGTTACGAGATCAGTAACACAACGAATCCTAATCATCTTAACAATTATCTTAATATGTCTAACATATGTTTATATGTTTAACATATTAAGACATATACCGTATGTCTTAATAATCGTCTTAATATGTCTAACATACCAGACCACCATGTCCGAATGCATCCCCCTGTGAGTTTACAGATAGGTATATTATTATATTATGTATATATTACAACATGTATATACAATATATACAACTGATTAGTTAATGAAGTAATGCAGGGAAGAACCCCAACCTTTTCTCCTTTTTGACCCTGTATAAGAAAATTGAAAAAACTAAATTAGCTATATTTAAATGACTGGTTTAGAGTACTGAATATGTGCAGTATTAGACAATACCTTGCACTGGATCGGACAAGGACCCTCGGGCTTTGAAATAGATACTGGGTCACTTGTTGGTATGTCCAGTTGTGCGGGCTATGAGCAAAGCAATGGTACAAAATAGTCACTTACAAACTAATAAATATATCTTAATCTTAAGAACAGGTCCTCACAGAAAAGTAAACATGAAATGTCTCCTATTTTTGTGATTATAACGAAAGTAAGCAGTAAGCTCTTATCATACAGGGGCTACACTACCAACCGGCAGTGTGAAGGCTGGCACGTGCTTCCTCTGAGACACATCAGAGACAGTGGATCTTTTCAAACTGCTGCTCATGCTACATCACAGTGCAGCTGAACTCTCTGAGCAAAAGATATATTTGGCTGTCTGCCCTCTTCTACATACTCCAGCTCGCAGACTCCCATGTTTGGCTAGTGTCGCTCTGATTGACAGGGGACAGAGTAACACCATCCTTTCCACCCATAGAGCACGGCCAATTTTGCTCTCTTGGCCTTTCTGCCATGGATAGCTGTGGAATCATGAGAATTCGAACACACAATCTCCTGACGGTACGGCAAACCCTTTTCCGTTGTGCCAATTGGGAGCCCGAGGGGTTGGGTTTGAGCAAATATTGTCATGTCACTGCCAGCCTCACTTAAAAAAAGGTAAGTAAAGCCTTGCATGATTCCAAACTTGTTTTTTTCTGATTAACATTTCAGTTTTGTATAGTGTACGAATTTGCCCCAGCCTAGTGTTCTCGTATTACTCGTATTCGTATCGAATTACCTCTTTATGGTGCTGAAACTCAGATATCAGAGCCTCGCTGCAGATGCTGCTGATCAGCTCTCTCTCGATGGAAGGGAGATCATCAAAGTCAGTAGCATAGAAGACGTTCTTGTAGGTAGTGGGTGAAGCTATTGTTTTAAGTTCATGAATGTCAGCATTTGCGATACCAATGGCCAGCACACTCACCCCTAAAACACACATTAAGAAAACAGAGACTTGCTGATGCTCCATACTTTATTCTATAGTTATTATCAGTGCATTTGCGCAAATATCTGTTTTTTATTTTTCCTGCATGATCAGACTTCCAGCCGATGTGCTTGGCATTTCATGTGATAGTTTTATGTGTTATGTAATCCTGCTATTTTAATGTTGTTTTGTCATATTTCCTGTCATATTTGTTCTTTTTCTCCTATTTGTTCTTTTTTTTAACATCAACCTACCCAGGACAGCAGATGAAAATTAGTCCATTTGGCTAAATCTAACCTATTTACATTATAAATACTTATGGTGTCTAATGTATAGTGTCCCTGCTCAATAAAGAAATAAAGTAAGCACAATAAACTAAGTAAAAGAGTCAATGTTAGAAAACTTGGTAACATTTGATTTGAAGGATAACTACATAGACCTTCATAACACATTCACAAGCATGACATAAATCTGTGTATAAAGCAAAAATCATGGTGGTCACTCTAAAACTATGATGCGCACGTCATTTATAACACATTTATGAAGCACTATGTATACCTAAAACTTCACAGGTAAGAATCTCACTTCACCTAAATGAAGAGGAATGGAATAGAATAGAGCTTCATGTATCTGATGCTAATAAAAACAAATATATTAAGTTATTAAATTATATTAAGTTATTAAGTAAATATATATATATATATATATATATATATATATATATATATATATATATATATATATATATATATATATATACAGATACTATAAAGATTTTAAAAAATTGCTCTAACAATTATGGATGTAAGACATAAAACCTCAACTCACCTCTTGAGTATTCACAAAAGCGTTGCATAACGTTTCCATTTTTATAAAGTATTAACGCAATGCTTATAGATGTATTACGAAGTGCCTTCAAATAAAGCGCTGTATCACAAATTACCCCCTCATCACTTTCTCCTCCTTTTCTTACTCATTGGTTTCGTGCATCATCGATGTCACCTGGGTCTCATTTGTAGTTTTACACTGTGTATGTTTTCCAGTTTGTGTTCTCAGTCCTTCATGTTTCATGTTTCTTGGTATCCATGGATTTTTTTTTTTTTTTTTGCAAAGTTTAAACCTAATTTCAGGTTCTGTGTTATTTTTACGTTCATTCATAAAAAATCCTTCATGCACATCCTGTTTTTGAGTACTCTCATATTTGAGTCCTGACAGTTTGTTACCTGATTGTGTTCACCTATTCCGTGTTACTCCTTGATTAGTTTTTGTCTTTGTATACCCGGCTGTGTCTTTGTGGCGTTACAAAGTCTTAGTGTGCTACTGTACTGTTAATTAGTACCTTGTTTTCTGTGTTACATTCTATTTCCTGGTTTTGAACTTAGTTCCTGTCTGATTATGGATTATTAAGTATTAATCCTGCCTGCGTTTTGACTTCCCTACAAATTCTGATTTAAATTTTTGGACTTCCCTAAATAACAGCATTACTGGGCACTCCTTGCTTTAAAATACATTGCTTATTAAGCTAAAATATATATAGTTCTTTCAACATGGTTGAGATCACATTCTTAAAAATACAAAAATACAGCACAACACACTCCGTAAGACGGTCGTGGTGGATAAAAGTGCCCAGCAGGCCCAAGCAAGGAGACCTTATAATGACATACAGCATGTGATATTGACCTAGAACATGTGCTACTCTGGAGGGTGGTTCCACATCATCCAGGGCTTTCCCATCTGTCACCAGCACCAACACGTGAGGAGCGTTCTGCCTCATCCCCAGAGACTCCCGGAACAGCTCCCTCAGAACATAACTGATCCCTCGACCTACACGTACAGAACAACACAGCATGAACATGGCAAGTATCTCAGATATTATTTGGATTATTAAAGCCTAATTTACTCATTTATGCGTGTTTGCTTGTGTGTAGGTATTCACCTGTTTTCGTGTTTCCACCTCCGTAGTGAACCTGCCTAAGTGCTCTAAGCACAGAGCTGCGATCTCTATGAGTGTTCAAGCTGAACTCGATCCTGGGCTGATCGCTGTAGTGAACCACAGCTATCTGAGCAAAATCAAGCACAAATCCAGACCAATGCAGTAATTAGATAGCAATAATGGATATTTTTGATTTCTTGTCACCACTCAGTTGTGCCGATACAATCAGATGAACACAAGATAATTGAGTCCCATCTTAATGCCAAATCCCAAAACCAGTATAGTGTGTACTTAACGTGACTTTTTACACAGACTTTTCTGCAATACCCTTGGTTTCAAAACGGAGTTTTTGAACACAGCCTAAGCCTGGTCTTGAAATAACTTGTGCATTAAGTTTCTAGGTTCAGATTAGGTTTATCTGCATTTGGAGCAACATACAGGATAGCATTAATGTGTGTATGTACTGTGTTTTAATACATCTTACAGTATTATGGATGATTCTTGATGATTGGCAAAAGGTGTTGATTAATTTTCTACAACAGCAAATCTGACATTAGTACAGCTGCAAATCACAGGTTTAGATTAACATACTCATTCTAATACATCGCTAATCTTTCTGTCACATCCATCACAGACAGTTCTCCACCAAGCCACAAGAGGGCAACCTCCCCTGAGTTGTAGAGACACTTACTTATTTGTTCATTTCATTTCCTCTTTACAGAGTATTTACACCTAATGGACACCTAGCTATAAAACAAAGCCTTGCTGACAGTTTACTCTTTTTTTCATGACAGTCATTCCCTTTCAAGAACAAATGACCACTTGCTTAGTTTCTCAATTCCTCTTGTTTTGGATGACCCTTGCTTTATTTGTACTAATCTTTGCCCGTGACTTTGACCTTGCAACCATTAAACCCACTGAATATTGTTATTTACTGCCTTATCCGTGTATCTCCTGGAATTGTTTATGACTACGTATACTAGAATCTGGATTGTGTCTGTAATAAACCTTCTACACCTGGATCCTCACCATATCCCTGAGTTTCCTTCATTACATGTTTCTACTGTAACCACTTGTTTGCCAGACGCTTCACATAATCTAACTCTAATAATAAATGGGCTGTTTCAGAAAGTAAACTGTATAATCTTTGATTTGTAAGGTGATATTTAACATTTTTGCTTTGTATCAGTCAGAGGTTTTATGGCAGCAGGGGCATTGTCAAGCGCTGACTGAAGCTGAGAGGGATTCGTTGAGAATGAGCGGGTAACAAATTATTGTCTACACCTGTATGTGGTTTTTACAGCAGCCTATTTGTGTTTTTTCCTTGTCAGAGGGTTGGCAGACACTGGAGAGAGACGGAGCTGATGGTATCTGACCTGAACTGAAATTGAGCCGAACAGTGCGATTGATATGATTTTATTTGGTTTTGTTTTGTGTGCCGAAAGGCATAGTGCTGAGAAGCATTAATCAAAACAGCTTCATTCTCTCCATCCCTTGCCTCCTCCCCTATTAACCAGGGTTGTCACACTGTTCCTTTAAGTCTTCAGGACAGAAGAGTAACAAGCTACATTTTTTTTGTCATATTAACAAGAGAACGTGAGAAAATGACTGCTGACAAATAACATGTCAGTCTAAAATATATATATATATATATATATATATATATATATATATTTTAATGATAGCATTGGCAAATTGCTCTCTTATAAGAGGAATAAAACATTTCAGGACATCCTGTCATGTTTTACCCATGCAGTGACATGGTCTTACCTGGGTGCCTTGTGGCCCAATTACAGGGAAATAAGTCACAATCCTAAACAGGAAGTCCTTCAGCTTGCCAAAGTTATTAGAACCGATGCTCCAGGACTCATCGACCAGAAACACAATGTCTGCTTTCACCCTGCCACACACTGAGGCAGATTTACAGTGTATAACTTGTTAAAAACAAATCTCAGACCTTACACATCACTGCACACACAGTAAATTAATAAGAAACTCATTTCTGCACAGCAATCACAGCAAAATTAATGGCATTTAGGGGGAAAAGAGAATTTTTAAAGAGCTGTTTAGAGAATATCTTGTACCAGTATTTGTATTTTCATACTCCTCATCTCTGCATACCGTACCACCAATGATTTTCTAAAAATGCCATTTTTAAAAGCATAGTGCTCACAGTTCACTGAACAGAAAAGCACAAAAAGAAACCCAGAACAGGAAATGGTGCAGCTGCTATAGAGCTATTATGTCAGCAGTTTTGGATTAAAAGCAACCCATTAACTTAGATTTGCATTTACACACATATTTGGATACCCAGTAATTAAATAGTTTAAGTAGCTCAAAGTTCAATGTGTATTTGCGTCAGCGAGTGTCTTCATGGATAAACATTACCAGGTCCAGATGGAGGGGTGTGAGCAGAGAGAGTGGTTTGGTCTCTAGCTTCAGTGGTGAGCATGGTTATGGATTGGGCCGTTTTAGTGACGGCCAGGTTCGGCTTGGCAGCAGGGCTCTGGGTAGTGGTGGTCTTGCTGGTGTTATTGATGGCTGTACTGTTGATGCTGAATTCTTTGCTGACTGGAACAGGGGCCAGTGTGGCAGGCTGGACAGGAACGAGGCGGGAGGCACCCACTGTAGAATCACACACATAAAGCATGTCAGTGTTTCAAGTTTATTGTCATGTGCACAAGTACAGTGTATAGCAATGAAATTCTTGCTTGCACGTTCTCCCACAAACCACTTCACAAACAATAGATACAACCTACCTCATCTACATATTGCACAGTTACTCACATTACTGGTGAGTGCTGCAATATATAAGATAAACTGGGTGTTGTATATAGTATATATAGTATATAAGTTGTGTTTATACACTCTCAAAAATGAAGGTACCAAACTGTACTCTTTCATACTACTCTTCATATTTTGCCTAGAAACCTTAACTGTAAAATCGTAAAAAATAATTTAAGGTACATAATTGGACCTTAAGGACCACTACTAATTAAAACTGATTAAAGGTACGCCACATACACCTTCCCAAATAAACTATACATCCTAAAAGTACAAGGAAAAGTACCTTTATGCCTGAAGTTAAAAATGTAAAAATATGTCCACTATTCTTTCAGTGATTTGTTATAATTATTATTTTAAAATCTTTAAGCACCATCAGCTCTTACCGATCCGTTTGGTAATGGTTGTGACGGGACCCTCAACCTCTCCATAGAGGGGCCGAATGGTGAAGATGTAAGTTCGTCCATACTGCAGGTTTTTTATCTTAAATGAGGTGAAACCAGGGCCCAGTATTTCAGTGGTGCTCTCAAGCTCTGTAGGAGTCAGTGAAGACAACTATTTCATAACAATTTATTTGGGGATTAAGACAGAGACCTTACACAAATACTGGCTAGTTAGCAGATAAATAATGAGAATGACAAGGATATGAACAAGGGATTTTTATTTCCTCTTTGCGCTTTCATTCATTCTTTAAGTTCAGTAAGCACTTCATCCCGATCACGGTCACAGTGGATCCGAAATCTATCCTGGAAACACTGGGCACAAGGTGGGAATACACACTGAATCGGATGCCAATCCATCACAAGGCTCCATTCACACACATGGGTGATTTAGTGTAGCCAATCCACCTTCTAGCACGTTTTTAGGAGGTGTGAGGAAACCGGAAACCCTGGAGGAAACATAAGGGTCTGTTTTTTTTGTTTGTTTGTTTTTTATGCTTATTCCATTTCTGAATGATGTTTTTTACTGCTGGTCTGTTTTCACGGCCTCAGTGTTTGAACCTGTTTGAACTTTTCCTGTCTTCCACAATAATAAAGTAAACATGTTTACACCTTAAGGAGGAACATTCAACTAAATCAACTGCACATAAAATTTACAGTAAACAACTGTAAAACATATTCACAGTAAAGTATATTCGTAGTATAAAATAACACACAATCCAGTACATTTGCTCATGTGGCTGATGTTTAAAAAAAAACAAACAAAAAAAACCTTACAGTTGATCCAGGATACAATGGAGCTGAAGGTTAAGGGTCTTGCTCAAGGACCCAACTATAGAAGTTTCACATGTTCTCCCTATGGGTTTCACCAGTTTTCTCCCACCTCTCAAAAACATGCTAGTAGTTGGACTGGCTATGCTAAATTGCCCCTAGGTGTGAATGAGTGTGTGAATGTGTGTGTGCATGGTGCCCTGAGATGAACTGGGGATGCCAGGTGTACTCAAGGTGTATTCAAACCTCGCACACGGTGTTGCCAGAGTTGGACTCCGGATTCACCATTACCCTGCCCAGGATGAAGTGCTTACTGAAGATGAACAAATGAATGTCTACTGGAATGTAAACCGTTGAGCTTGCTCACAGACTCAGCTGCTGTAATGTTGTGACTGGTTTTCAATAGTAAATCACTATAAAATGAGCAAGGATGTCTGATCATATAGTAAACCTAGCTGTAATCCAGAGATCGGACCTGATATATGTCTCCAGGAGAGGAGATACCCGGAAACCCCTGTAACTCTGGTCCAGTTCAGTGCAGTGCTATCATCAGTGATGTTCAGAGCACTGAAACCGTTCACTTTAGGAAGGTCCACTGTAACACAAAACCAAAGTAAATATTACCAAACAAAATTACTATACCTTCATAACTGTTATGTGCTTTTAAATTTTTTTTAAATACAGAAAAGAAGCGGACTCACATGTCCGTGCCGTGACTGTAGCAGAACTTCCTTCCCGATCCCTCACTAATGATGAGACCTGGATCTTGTAGGCGGAGCTGGCTGGCAGTCCGGTGATGGTGTATGACGTGATGGATGATGAAACCGTCATGCTCTTCTTTTCTCCACCTGAGAAAATGGGGGCTAGCGATGAGCAGTGAGAACAAGCTACACACAGTTACAATACTGTGCTGAATTACACACATAAATCAGCGTCTGATGGAAGACAATGAAACACTTAAACTTTGACTAATACAGAAGATAGACGTGTAAAATTATAAAGGACAGGATGTTATCCAAGACTACAACTGACCAGTTGAGAGTTACAGATCTTATTGGGGGAAAAAAAGCCCACTGCTATCTGCCAGCATTGGGATTTGAACTCATTACCTCCTAATTACTAGCTTGGAACCTTTCTCTGGTCTAAGTACCTACCATTAAAAGGGGTCCAGCTGATTTTGTAGCCAGTAACTCCAGGCGTTTTCTTCCAGGACAGACTGAAAGAGTTTACTCCAATATCAACCACCTTCAGTTCCCTTACTGTCTCGATCTGCTCTGAATCAATCGAGGAAGCTGCTGAAACACAGAAAACATATTTGTAGAGCATGTTCATTTATTCATTCTTTCATTCATTATTTGTGTCCAATTTTCCTGGATGCTGGTTCCTAGTCAATCCAGACATCTCTATCTCCAGGTACAGATTCCAGCTCCTCCTGGTAGATCCTCAGAGAGTCCCAAACTAACTCTGAGATATAATCCCTCCAGGAGATCCTGGGTCTGCCCTGGGGTCTCAGTGCAGTCAGACATGCCTGATATTTCTCTAGATGGCGCTGACCAGGGACCATCCTTGTAAGGTGTCCAAACCTCCTAAACTGGATCCTTTCAATTCAGAGGAGCAGCGGCTCTACTCCAAGGTTCTCCTGGACTGCTGAGCTCCTCAGTCTATCACAGAGAGTAAGCTGAGCAACCCTCTATCACTACCCACAGCTCGTTATCATAGGTGAGGCCAGGGACATAGATTGACCAGTAAACACAGAGCTCTGTACGTAAACTGAGCTCCTCCTTCACCACCACAGACTGGTACAGCGAGTCGAACTCCACTGATGCAGAACCCATCCATGTTTATTATGATTTCTTGGAATTGTTCAGAAGGAATTATTAAGACACTGAGACAGCCATTTTAGGACAAACCTCTGATATGTCTGATCCTCACTGATAAGAATTATACTACTTGCAAAAAACAAGTTAATAATAAAAAAATCATGACAATGTATTACGTGCTTAGTGGCAGAAATTTCCCCAAAAGCTATTAGATCATTTAAGAATACCAGTCAAAATTATTCCCAAACTGCTTCTGTGATCCTAAACTCCAGCTACTTAATGAGTGATGGTCTAAAGACAGAGATGACACTGAATAAAATCAAGATCATCAGAACCAAAAGCGAGTATCTATCTCTGTCAAAAACAGCTCAGAATGACAATTTTTTTAAATAGCCTGAAATGACTATTGAGTGTCTACAGATCTAAGCTGTGCTTTTTTATTTTTTAGGAATGAGCTGGATTATGGTAGGTTTAAACCCCATAAACTCCCAGAATCCACTGATGGCGCCAGTCTTGCAGTCATCGCTCTCATAACTACATATATTTGTGTAACATCCAGCTCCACCGCCACAATCCACAACCCTCAATCCAGCCCGGATATTATAACTTTTCCACACTGTTCTCTGTTTCATAATTTCTTTCTGATTTTACAGCCATTCACATACGAGTCTCTTTGAAAATCCTTGAGGGAATCCCAAGGGCTGAGGTTGAAGGTGACAAGAAGAACTTTATCTATAAAAATGTTTTGATTGAAAATGATTAAAAGCTACAGTACAGTCTGGTAAAGTACCAAAAGCAGCAAAAGGCATGACATGAGAACTCGGGGTCTGAACAGCAATGTAAGTACAGCAATGTAAAATCAAATCCATGGACTCGCTCAGTATGGATCATTATTTATGTTTTTCAAATAATATTTATTGGCACTATGGTGCTATTTGTTCCTGAACTTTCCACATATAGAACATTAACAAAGTTAATTTTGGTGCTTGGACCCCTAAATATAGACAAACAACCAACCTTAGTTATAAAACATAACTTTAGTTATGCTTTCTGGACCACTCTTCGAGAACCACTGGAGTGCCAAATTAGACATTTAATTTTGCACTTCATAATCTATCCTACAATTCCACCTATCATTTAATATCATTTAGACGCCTGGGATTTAGATTTGGTACCCCAGCAGCAAAATCATGAACAACTCAACAACTGTTGGCATGTATAGACACAAATATTAAAATCATGCATAATTCCCATAATAAACCCTACTATTCAATCAGAATAAAATAACAAAATCCTTATTTGACTTGTGAGGTCTACTCTCACGTTTGCAAAGCACTGAGTTCACAAGTTCACCTCTTATCAAATGTCAAGCAACAATTTTAAAGAAGTTTTTAAAAAGTATAGCAACACCCCATCTCATCCGGTTTGCTAAAAATAACGACCATCTGCTGGAGAGAGTTCTAATAATGGACTTAACAGCAAGCCAACAACATGCTTCTGCTAAAAAAAAAAAAAAAGAAAAAAGAAAATCCGGTCCACACAAAGTTATTCTGAATAAATGTGTTGTCGAGGTGGGGGGGAATCTCACAAATAAACTGTCTTGTTAAAAAATACCGCAGTATAGATGCGACTAAAAATGTCTTGGATAGCTGGCTTTGCTTTTTTCCCAGTGTGCAGCACATCCAACACATCAGCATAGGATGAGATGATAACAGTAATGCTGACAGACATCCCACACAAACACACACACAGAAACACACACACACATACACACAGAAACACACAGAGGGAACAAAAGTTAAAATACATGCTGCCATAGACAGCTGCAGCTTGAACTTGGGGACTAAAAATACAGGAGGTGTCAATCAATCAGCTGATATCAGGGCATTTCTGTGGGAACAGCAGGCGGAACCTGTCCCAGTCCTTCCTGTGTGTGTGTGAAACCCACAATTAACTGATCAGCTATTTCCTCTTATGGCTTTGTTAAGTAAGAGCTGTCACCCAGTCATTCATCGTGCACTGATGCACACAAAAGTAATATGCATCCTGATATGCTGAGACGTCTATGAGCGTACTATGTAGAATACAGAGCTCACGATCAGCGTGTAGACAGTACCGTCCCCGGTGTGGGGGGGGGTTTAATACATCCACCTCCATCCTCCGTATAGGCCACGAGCTCAACTCCTAGGGCATCTGTTTATTCGAAGCATGCTATAGCAAGCATGCCAGTGTAATACATTCTAAACCAAAATACAATGATGATATATTTTGCTGCTACTTCTTTCAGTCCTAGCTACTGTATACGTGAGCTGCTCCAGAAAAACCCATCATATATCACTGTGGGTGGATTCTGCCAAACAACAACAAAAAAAAAATCAGTTTTTGGCCAGATATTTTTTGTATATAACATAATTTGACACATCAATGTTAAGAAGCCATAAATACTCTTTCCATAGCTATCTTCCTGCAAAGATCAGCATTAATGTGGCTGCTAGATAGGAGACACATGCAAAATAGAAACATTTGCGATGTGTGCAACACATCTACTCATTTGTCGTTTGTATGTGCTGATTTGTAAGTACATTTCGGTACCTGTCAGTTGTGTGAGAGAGATTTCTGGCCCCTCCATGTTCCCGTACAGTGCATGGATGCTGATGGTGTACAGTGTGTTTGGCTGGAGGCCAGTGATGCTGTGCTGTAAAACACTGTGGCCCACATATCGGCTTTGTGCACTTACGCCCTCTGAGAGAGAAAAACACACACACACACACGCACAGACCACAATATTTCACACTGACGCTAAAAAGAAGCATAATATCTCAACTAAGAATATGACAGTCATAGTTTGTGGATATATATATATATATATATATATATATATATATATATATATATATATATATATGCATACACACACCATCCACTTTATTAAGAACACCTGTACACCTGCACGTTCATGCAATTATCTAATCGGCCAATCATGTGGCAGCATGTGCAGGTGTACAGGTGTTCCTAATAAAGTGCACGGTGAGTGTATATGTGGAATTTTTTTGATGTGGAAACAGTGAAAGAGTACAAACTATCATCATACTAAAGATTGCTTAGTGAACTTGTTACAAAACAGGTCCAAAAAAGTCCTCAAATCACTGCAAGAACAAGCACGTATACACACACACATACACACACACACACACACACACACACACATATACACACACGCACACACACAGCAGTATACATGTGACATGGCGTAGGGAGAAAAGGTCATTCAGATTTGGTGAAATAGCTGTTCATGCAACAAGCGGTGCAGGTGAGAGTTGTTGGGTTCACCTGATCTCCAGGTCAGTTTATACTCAGTGGCTCCTACGATGGCGCTCCACTCCACATTGATAGAGGAACTGGTGTAAGCGATCACCTTGAAATTAGACACATAGCCGAGGGGAGCTGCAGCCAATCAGAAACAGAGAGCAGGGACATGAAGCTCAGGTTATTCTCTCAGTACGCACAGCTGTTACAGTCTCAGGACTTAACAGAATGAATTATATCTGCTTTATATCTGAATTATATCGAGTCTGCATTACTTCTGTACAACAGCGCGGCTTAAGCAGTACTTCCGGCTGTGACATGAATGATAGGTTTATATTAAAGCTCTCATTCTAATACGTTATCATTTCTATAGTAACAGTGCATACACAGCGATTTGTATAGCGGACGCTCCATATAATCTAAGACTAATAATAAACAGGTTATTTTTGTTTACGGCATTTGGCAGACACCCTTACCCAGAGGGACTTACAATTATCTCATTTATACAACTGAGCAGTTGAGGGTTAAGGGCCTTGAGTGGCAGCGCTGGGATCTGAACTCTCAACCTTCTGATCAGGAGTCCAACATCTTAACCACTGAGCTACCACTTCCCTAACAAACAAAACAAAAAGAAAACTAAGCGAAACTAATTAAACTTCTTTTTAACAAAGAAAAATGTATAATCATTGATATGGTGAAGTTTTTTCGTAGCAGACGTTTATTTAACATTTAGGGAAAGAGACTCCATTGTTAGAGCTTTGTAACAGTCATGGTGCTTTGTAAAGTTTCTCAGCACTGGAAAGTCTTCAGGACAGATGAGTTTACGCTTTCTGGTTTTCTTGAGAAAGAGAGAGATAAAAAGGAGATTCTGGAGGGGGAATGACTTTTAATCAAGGCGATAACATAAGTGCACAACGTGTCATTAATAAATAAACTAAACATTGTACTCGTTGGCAAAGCGCTGTGGGATAAGCAGAATAACACACTCCAGATTGTGCGGCTATGCGAAAAGAATCCTCTTCAGGGTGTACGCTTTGCATCAGGCCATATTTGTGTATAACTATATTTGTGTTATTCCTTACTTAATGTATAAAAGAGGTGTTAACTGTAAGACTAATCTCTTTATTTAACTGTTTATTATACTGTAAGTGCAGCTTTTCTATAGATTAATATTGATGACATTAGTAATCAAGGCTCTTAAAGCCGAATGTAGGCCATTTCTAAGGAAAAAAGGAGTAAAAGATTGTATACACTATAAAGTGTTAAAGTGAATGCTAATTAATTATAAGGACTGATGTAGTATTTCAAATATGTGGTTGATGATTGTTGTGGTATTTCAAATATCGAAAACATTAAAAATCGAGAAAAAAAAATACCATTGGTGAAACTAAAATAAATAAATAAATAAAATAATAATAATGAAAATAATAATAAAAACACTTCCTTACACAGCTGCATCTTTCTGTTCTGTTGCCAGAGTAAATACACCCTGCTGTGTGTGAAGGCCTTTTATTTTTTCGCCTCTCCAACTTTAAGCTGTTTCCGGTCGTGAGTCAGGCTACCAAATTTAGCCTTGTGTCATAATGGTGGCCTAAAAACTATTATTTCATGGCTGAAAAAGTCCCACTGGCTGAGAACAAACATGTCTCCCACTTCTGTGAAAACTGTTATTGCTCTCCATCAGCCTTTTTTCGTAATTCATTTCTGTAGGATGCCATGCTGGTGGCAAAAGTTTGACTGCGTCATAGCGGTTTTTTTGGAAACAGAAAGTAAAAATAAATCTCTAATAAAAAATTATATATATATATATATATATATATATATATATATATATATAGACTGTAAGTCATTTCATTATTATTATTATTATTTTTTTAGCCTGCACAGTTTAAAAGTTTGAAATGAGGAAGCAGGACGTTTTTGATGTTTGATGTTTGTGCCAAACTTAGTATTAATCAATGACAGAACATTTAATTTATCATTAACATTCTATTTATTTTCATGCATTTAAATATTAAATTTATATCCTGAATGTATTTATTTCTGTAAAGCTGCTTTGTGACAACGTCTATTGGCTCTATTTGCGTCGCTTGTTGCCGTGTGCTGATAACAATGATCTCCTCAGCATTTAAACAGTAATAGAGAGCGCATGGACGGCTCACCTGAGCTCGGTATCAGTGAGCATGATCGATAAAAATGAGCGCAAGATGCCGTGACTCGTGAGCAAAGTGTATACCCTGGTAGAACTGAAGTGCTCTCTGTTATACTTGTGAAGTTTTTTTGGACACTTGCTTCACCACTCCATGCTTGTGAATATCTGTGTGTGTGCATGTGTGTGCACAATTCATGGCACCTTGTGCTTATTTTTAATGGCCATGATCAGTGATACCACTCTGCACATACAGGTCAGCCATCCTAGCGCTGATAAATGAGCACAGTACCAGATCGATACCCAATAGTGGTATCAGTATCGATGCATCCCTACATGAGTGTGTATTTACTGTGGACTTACATGTCCTGAAAGTAGCGGTGATGCCAGGTCCCACCACAGAGCCGAACAGGACGTAAAGGGAAATCACATACTCAGTGTCATGGACCAGATTTTTCAGTAAATACTCTGTAACGCTCTTATTCAGAGCCAGCTGCCTGGGTCGATCTCTTCCAGTAAATTCTGTAACGCACGCATACACACTAATCACTTCCACTCAAATAGGAAGAGTAAAGAGAAATGAGCTATAACAGAGAGGTCTTCAAATTAAGGCATATAGGTATTTAAACATAGTCATCAAAAAAGTAAAGAGATGTCAGGAGAACTCGTCTCTAATCTTTCATCCTCTCCTCCACTTTACTTTTTAATTCTGCTTCTTCTCTCTTCTATGATTTAAACTCATCTCTGTGTCAGCCCCGTAGCTGTGAGTCATCGCGCTTCCCTTCATTACGCCGAGTCCACAGGTTGCTCGTTTCATGTGCAGCCCAACAGCACATCAGTCTCTTTCAAAGCCTCTGCTTTCAGAGCAGAATTCAAGGTGACATCCAGCTCATACTTTGTTTCCTGTCCCTGCATTACGTGTGTGTGTGTGTGTGTGTGTGTGTGTGTGTGTGTGTGTGTGAGTGTGTCTATATGTCTGTGTGTGTGCATGTGTGTGTATGTGTGTGTAGGCACATACGTAAAACTTTTTAGCACAGTGACAGCATGAGTCATTGAACTTGCCCAGAAATGCCTCAACAATGTCACAAACAGATCAGTTAAGAAGAAGAAAAAGAAGACGAGAAGATGAAAATGATGAAACACTAACACAAAGAAAGATATAGGAAGTATAAAGAAATGGGAAAAGCAAAGTACTGGCTTGTGAGGTGTGTGTGTGTGTGTGTTACCTGCAGTGGGACCCCAGGCCAACCTGTACCCTGTGGCTCCTGAAACAGCGTTCCACGAAGTTAAAGCGCTGCTGGTGCTCACCGCCATGGCCCTCAGAATCTGTACTGCACTGCTCTCCACTGACACACGCACACACACAAACACACAAAGATGCAGTGTATAATTCTGATGATTCGTTCATCTTCAGTAAGCACTTTATCCTGGTCAGGGTGGCGGTGGATCCAGAGCCTATCCTAGGAACACTTGGTGTGAAGCATGAAGGAATACACACCTTGAGGAAATCTACTGTAGCCAATCTACCATCCTGCAGGATTTTTGGGAGGTGGGAGGAAACCGGAGAACCAGGAGGAAACCCACGAAGACACGAACAGAATACGGACAGTAACCCGAGCTCAGGATCGAACCACTGTGCCACCCTGATTCCTGATTCACTCTAGCAAGTTTTAAAAAAAAACCATCTAAGTATATTTGGTTTTTAGTCACTCACATGTCTTGGCTTTGGAGGACGTCACCGGTCCTTCTACATCCACAAACACGGGGTTGATGCTGATAGTGTACTCTGTTCCGGCGTGAAGACCCTGCACCATGTAGAACTTATAGTTCCCTCCAAGGTTGACACTCTCAATGTGGCCCTCTGGAAACACACAAAGAAATCATAGAGTCAAGCCTAAAATTATTGGCACTCTTCAAGAGAACGGGCAACAATTACAAACTCAAACTATTAAACAATTCAAACTGCTCTCAGTATCCAGTCTGAGCAAATATGAAGTTGCACACATATAAGATCTCTTGGTCATCCATCACCTCAGGGAAAAACAAAGGGGAAAGAAAGTATGCAATATATGCTAAGAACAAACATACTCAGCCATTTAAATTTCTTTTGAAAATGCTATTGCTCTCTATTATTTTTTTAAATGTTGCTCTCAGTACCCAGAGAATGCTGTTGCATCTGACCAAATATGAGGTCACACACTTGCAAAACACGTTTGTGATCAATACAGAAAACTAATGGGGCTTTAAATATAAAAGAAAACAGATGGTTATTGACTTTCACAACTCATACAACTCTAATAATTTATATAAACAATGCACAGGCAGTTCAAATTAAGCACTATACAAGCCACGATAATACTGAGTTTTAAAAGACTGGCACAGTCAACGGTTTGCCAGAAAGAAGTTTTTTTTTTTAGGTCATGCACACTGTCTACATGTCTGGCATAATAAAAGGGACTGCATAAGAAGAAAATCCCTCAAACCCACTGTAAAATATGGTGGTGGATAATTAATGCTTTGGAGTTGTTTTGCAGCTGGTGGTCCAGGAGCTCTTGTAAAGATGGATGATCATGAATTGCATTAAGGACAAAGATATTTTAGTTCAAAACTAGTTTGCCTCTGGCAGAAGGATATGACCTGGCCATAGATATATCATCAGATTAACACAGAAATGTTTGCAGGACCATTCCAACCATCTCACTCTGCAAATCTAATATTGTGCATGGAGGAGGATCCAGAATCCTCCAAATTCGTTAGATATTAAAAGAAGAGGACCGGTGCTATTATTCTCTCCAGAGCTGAGGGTGAGGACCAGTGTTTTGCAGAAAGAAAAAAAAAACTGAACCGTACATAATCTTCATGTGAGTACCTGAGGATGCCCAGGTGAGTCTGTAGCCTGATGCTCCTCTCACCGAGAGCCAGCGAGCCTGCACCGTGTCCGTAGTGGCGTTTTCCACCATCAGCTGCTGAACAGGGACCAGCTTCACTGCAACACATCAGAGGCCAGAGTCATTATCAGCATTTGTTAAGGCATAAAATACATTCTGTAGACCAGGGGATCCTCAGCCTTTTCTGCATGACCTCGCCGACACCATTTTAAGAACCAACATTTCCTGCTTTAAGAAATAAAGGCTAGTAAACGTTTGGGTTTGTCAGTTTAGTTCGGGTCGTGTACTGCATTTCACGCTCATGAGCATATTATACACCAACCGCTGGGAAGTGGAGCGATCATTTCCGTGCTTTCTTGCTGTTGTTCAGTAAACGTGAATATCTGTAAATATTATAAACATGCAATCCCAATACATTTGATCACATATAGGTGGAAATCCAGTGTTTTTTTTTTTTTACTTTGACACTCTGTGGCAGTTAGAACTCTACACTCTCACTGAGACTGAAATATAGCCCATGTACTGTTTAGACTAATATAGCTTTAATATTGTATTTTTTAATGTTTCTAGGTGGAAACCACGACCATGCTACACAACGATATGCTTAGTTTTATTTTAAATAGCCACTTTATGCAATGCCAGTCTGATTAACCTGAAGGTATGATGGAGCCTGGTGTACAATGAGCTTAAGCTTAAGGTTGAGGCCCTTTGCTACAGAGCAGAACTAAAATGAGGGTAAGTGCATGGTAAGGAGTTATTTTATACACACCAGAGTATGCGTTCTTTGATTAGATATATCCACCACTTTCGTGCCATCTAGTGGTGAATGAAGAAACATCTCTACATACATGGTACTGATGTCACATAAGCAACTACGGTTACTTAATCTCAGCAACAAGACAGAAGCAAAAAAACTCAACCTTTGTCTTCTAGTAAAAAATTATGCTTTTTATGAAAAGGATGGTTACTTTACTTGTATCATGTGTTTAAATGGTTAGAATTATATTATTAATCAAAAAACAGCATGAAATTAAACAGACATTCATTAAAATGAATTTTGACTTTTCTTTCTAAAAATCACTATATTATAAAGTAACTGAAATAACTGAAGTAAATGCAGAACTAATAAAAAAAAAAAACACTTGTGTAAAGTTACTAACATTTTAGGTCTAAATATAATTTCGATGTCCAAATTAATAGAAAGTTTACATTTATATACAGTATATTTTAAACAAATATAGTAATGTTGCTTAGCTCAGAATTTATAAGTCTTATTTAAAAAATTTTTTACAAAAAAAGCTAATGTTTGTTACAGTCTGACATTATTTTACTTGATTAGACCTTTTTGTGTACAAAGTTTAGAAAGAAATTCCAGAGACATGCTGCATCGGTCACCGTCAGCCATCTTGGATTGAGAGGAGCAGCACTCAAATCCACTGTAACAAAGCTAATAGTGTATATAATGCTGCAATCCATTGTTCTCATGGGAGAAATTGGAGAAATGTAATGGAAAGTTCATTCAACTTGGAATTCCCAGTCGGGAATCTGTGTAACATCCACCTAGCCGGAGTTCTCTGACATAAACACACCTGACGCCACAACAATATGGCGGCACACACACACACAGTTGACCATAAACGAATTTCCCTTTGCATCACGTTATACTATATCAAACATGATGTTACGTGAAAACTTATTTTAACAACTTTGTAAGTTTGTAAGCTTCTGAACGCAATAAAACCACTGTGTCAGGAAATGTGTACCTTGCACCTGACCTGAGCAAGACACCTGACCTTATATGACATGTCTCATTGCAGAAATAATTCATGTAGGTCTTCTTTATATGTTTATCAGATTCAGAGTCAGCCACACAAATATGACGCTGCTCTCTGGGAGTCCATGTTTTATCCGAGCCGAAACACTGGAACACGTTCAGGTCAGAAATTGATTTGGAAAATGTCCTTGGAACTTTACGGTGGATTGCGGCATAACATTGGCATGGTTTTGGAGGTGATTTACATCTTATATATTCATAAAAACAGTCTTAAATTAATGATCTATAAAAGGTATAAATTATTCAGCAATGACCCGAATGAAGGTATTTATCAAAGGAATGTAAGGGTGGGTCATGACAGTTTAAGGGTTAAAAGAGGTTATCAGATAACACAGATACGGGCAGAAATTCAAGACAAAAAATTCATACACGTTCTCCCGATGACAGACACAGGCTCACTGGGCCCCTCCGGGTATATGGCATAGATGCTAACTGTGTACGTCTTATCCTCCTCCAAGCTATCAATCACATGAGAGGAGGCATCGCCCTGCAGCGTCTGCTCATAGATCATCCCGGGTCTGTCGGCTGGGATAATAAGACAGAGAAATGTTTAGACCTGATTTCATTCATTCATATAATAATTGCATGTAATCGATTGTTCTTTAGTATGAAATTGAAATCTATATAGTCTTCCAGTGTAAAAGTGAATACATGGTGACTGAGAACAATGTAAAGCATTCTGGAAATGGCTGCTGCTCACATCTCGGGATGAAGATTTTGTATGTGTCCACGTGGCCGAGTGGAGACGTCCAGGCCAAGCGCAAAGAGAACAGCCCCTCCTCGACCACACGGAAGTTTGCTACTGGTGGTACAGGAACTGCAAAAAGCAAGCGGAATATGATGTAAATGCTGGAGTATTCGTTTAGAAAAAAACTATACATCAAATCAAACTATAAGATACTACAGCGCTGTCGAATTCTCTAATCCGATTAGCCAGAAGGTGTTGATTCATTTCTGACAGTAGTGCAGCTGCAAGCCACGGATTTATATTAACGCGCCTCTTCATATCGTTAACGTTATCGTTTCAATAGTGACAGCTTATTCACAGTGACCTGTTTGGCAGACGATCTGCATAATCCAAGGCTAATAATAAACAGATTTTAAAAGAATGTGTTGTTATCTAAAAAAAAAAAGAAAAATGTTTATAGTCCTTGATATGGTGAAATCTCCTGTGAGGAGATGTTTCTTTAACATTTATGGAAGGAGTCTCCAGCGTCAGCGCTTTGTAACAGTCAGTAAGTTTTCCGCCACAGACAGAGGAGTTTACACTTCTGCAGTTTCTTAGTGACATGGCAAGCTGCTTTTTTGTCTTATTAAATTCAAGAGAGAAAAAAGAGACGCTGGTGATTGACTGTTTATAGCTGCTATAACGTAAGTGAGAACAGGAACTAACTTGATTTGTGGATCGTTAAGTGTAACTATAAATGGGTAAAAAGAACAATGTATAGTAAATGTTGGCAAATTGTTGTGGCATAAGAGGAATAAAACACTTCAGGACATGCCGTTATAGGAAAGTAATCAACTTCTGATTGGAAATTGTAACTCCACTTTATGTCAGAACACATCATACCATTGATTATCTTCCTACAAGTGCACATCTCTGCGTGTTTTAACCTTTACTGATTTACTGGTTGTGCGTCACTGAAAGACATACAGTATATTACTGCTTTTAAATATTAATCACACAGTAGAAACTAAAGTGATCAAAAGTTAGTCAGTTAATCTGACTGAAACCTACACCACAGGTTCCCTAACTGTTTACAACCAGGGTTCACTTTTGGATTAAATAAAGCAACAACAACAAAAAAAAAATCCACACACTCCCTTATGATCACATTTTTAGGGAACTATGTATCATCATAATTATGTATTGGCGCCATTACAGCTTTTTATTCCTGAAATATTCCTCCACATAATCTATGCTAGATTCGAAACTTTCTGCATCATATTATAAGCACATTTTTATTTCGATTAAAACTGCAACGTTGACATTATTTATTCTTATGTTAGTTACTCAGCTAAATTTCCATTCAAATAACAAGACAATGACTACACATTTAACTCTAATAACCAGCTAAATACACAGCAGTAACAGTTTTGACAGTGTTTTATTTGTGACTTTGTGATCTGGTGATAATAATACTTACTCGTCTCTGTGATTATGGTGGAGGATTCTCCGATAAGTCCGGGGTAGACGGCGTAGACGGTGAGAGAGTACTCGGTCTTCGGGGTCAACCCTGTTACTTTGCTATTTCCCACATCTCCCTTCAAATCAATCTGAGATACAGGAGCGAAGTTTAGGATACATGCTTTTGTGTTTCCTCCTCTCTGTTAATTCGTACTAGAAAATTAAGGGTCTTTGTCTGTACTTCTGTCAGGTGCAATGGCTTAAGAAGTTCCTGAGCTGGTTTAGGATGCGTGTTTTTAAAATTTAACACTTCTGGTTAGATGCTAACTGCATTTCATTGGCTTTGTATATGTACTTTGAACAATGACAATAAAGTTGAATCTAATCTAATCTAATAATACATGTGCACAATAGTGTTAAGCCCCTTCTGTATCTACTTATGTTGTTGTTGTTCTTTCGGCTGCTCCTGTGAGGGGTGAGCGTGTGTCAGTAGCATGTTGTGTGTGTGTGTGTGTGTGTGTGTGTGTGTGTGTGAGCGTGTGTGGCTCTGCTGGGGTGTAGCTCTCACCTGTCGGGGTTTTATCGGGAGCAGATGGCCCTTCGGAGACACAGGAGCGATCAGCAGCCTGTAACCTGTCACGTCTCCAGTGGCCTGACTCCAGGAGAGCTGCAGAGAGTTGTAGCTCAACTCACTGACCTGCAGGTCCCTGGGACCGACCACCTTCTCCGTCACTATCACACACAGAGAGAGAAAGAGTAATTAGAGTAATAAAGAGAGAGAGAGACAGCGAGAGAAGGATTGACACAGGCCAACAGATGGAGCGAGATTCATTTCTACTCGAGTGAAGCCACGTTCAGGCTGTGTCTCCTCTCGTGAGCGTGTTCGTGTTGCGTGTCTCACCCAGACGTGTGTGTTTAACAGGTCGAGGAGGTTCAGAGGCGGTGAAACACACTCGGCGTGAGATTTTGGGCAGCAGGCTCTCTAGATAGGATGAATCAGGGCTGAGCATCAGGTGCTCCTCATGAGGCTCACTCACTATCCTCCTCAGCTCCTCCGGATCAGCATCCCTCACACCTGAGAAGCACACACACACATTTGTTGTTGTTTTTTAGATTATGTATCAATTATGAATTATGTATGTAATTTAATGTACGTAGTATATGTTAATGTATCTAATTGAAAATATGTCCTAAAAATGACAATATTTCCAAAAAAGCACTCTTTTATGGTGGCTGACTCTCAAATGGTGTTGAGTCCACTATGCAGGTTCTACAACACTATTATCACAACCTACACAATATATAGTGTAAAATACTGTATACTGTATAATGAATAAAAGGTTCTTCTCTCTACACAATCTTCTTTTTATAAGAAATTATACCCAATTATTACTATTATCTCTTCTCTAATCTAATCTATTTCTATTCTATACTTCTGAAAATCTTCATTCTTCTGATATACAATTGATCATGGCGATTCTATGAATATGCAAATTAGCCTATGACGTCACGCGGCAACTTCCAGCAAGTTTTCAAGCACGCATCAGTTCCTTTCTGCTGAAAAGAGTTTGCAACGCTGTGTGGATGTGTGCTGTTCTGGTGTAGATGTACAGAGCCAAGCTGATTTATTCAGGCCTCTCTGGGGCAGACTGATTAGGGAGTCTGAGTGTCAGAACATCAGAGGGGAAAAGGAGACAGGCCTGATGAGAAATCGCTGCAATTAGCCGGGCACTCTCTAATGAGCTGTAATTATTTCTACACTCTGGGCATCGAGATTGGGCCAGGCGTTAAAGAGCCAAAGCAGCAAAACCAACCGCTGACAAATGCAAGCTGCATCAACACCTCCTTATTTGCTGATATACAGTATATTGATGGATCTAATGACTAATCCCCATGTTAACCAGAACAGGAAGGAGTGGTGTATAGAGGATGCTGCTTACCTACGGCGAAAAGAGAGATGCCACTCTCCGCTATTGCTTTAACCGGTCCATCGATCACGTCATCTGATCTGCCGTTAGTAACGAGCACTGCAATCTGAAATCAGACAGGAATATATTACAGTGGGGATCGTTTTTTTTTCTTTTCTGTGCACTCTAAACAGCAGAACGCAGCAAGAAGATGCTCAAAAAGTACAACAGGTTCCCTTAACTAATATTACCTACTGCATTAACAAACAAAAGTACTTTAGCATTAACACAGCATTAGTAATGGCAAAGGAATTAATGTCAGAATTAATTATTCTAAATAATAAACCATGTACGCCAAATAGCACCTGCATTAGCCAGAGTTTATTCCATCTATGAGTAAAAATAGGTCCATGATGACCATCATGAGCCTTAATTAATGTGTTAATGTTGACAAAAAAATTATAAATTAAAAAATGTGAGTGAACTGTGGGTGCCAATATTTATACCCTGAGACCTGAATTTAGGTTATCTGATTATCAACATGTAGTACGCTCATTTATATCTACTTATGTGTTATTGATTAATTATACCACGTTAATGCTGAATTCTCAAGTCTGATTGGTCAGAAGGTGATTAATTTTCTATAACAAATCATGGGCTTATAATAATGTGCTCGTTCTAACATGTTATCATTTCTATAGCAACAGTGAATTCACAGGGATGCTCCACAAAAACGTGTGTAATCGTTGATGTGGTGAAGTTTTCTGTAAGGAGATGTTTATTTAACATTTTGCGGAAGGAGTCTCCGGTGTCAGTGCTTTGTAACAGTCTGAGGAAAAGCTGTAACTTCAAGTTTAGGTCTTCAAGAAAAAAAGGAGAGAAAAAAACTGTTTATAGCTGCTATACCGTAAGCGATAATGTAAGGAACTAACTTGTTTTGGATGTTCCACGACATTAAATGTAACTATAAACAGATTAAAAAGTAGGACGTGTTAGGGTTGGGAAAGAATAAAACATCACACCACGCTGTGGTTGATTAGTTTCCTATAACAGCACATAAAGTTTCAAACTTTACCTAATGCTGTAAATAAGGTTATTTAAGGGAACCTTAATATAAAGCTCTAACATATAATGTGCAATTTTATAGATCATCTACTTAAATCCATAACAAGCTCGAACATGTCAGACCTGCATCAGACAGAAACGATTATTTGTCATTATGAAAGCGCGACTGCTTTTATATAAAGTTCACCTGAAGTAGAGGTCGAGTTCATCAAAATTCACCAAACAGCATTATGCCTCGGTGCGTGTGTGCGTGTGTGCGTGTGTGAGCCGATTTTAAATAAAAGCCGATATCTCTGCAGTTAATTACAGCGAACCTCTCCTTTGCCTGCTGCCTCATTTGCACATCAGGTGCTCGTCTCTGCAGGACAAGCAGCTGTACGTGGTCTGAAATCCTAATGAAGTCCTCGTTTCGATGCAGCAGTGTCCTAACTTTACAGCTACTATATTAATATAAAACCAAATGTCAGCTCCCTGGCTGGAGAATACATAGAAAAAGTGATCAAATATGAGATGCCTCCTTTGTTAAGGTTAAAAATGCTTATTCCAGCAGGTTATCTATCCCGTCTCGTAGGAATACACACATCTGATTATACAGTACAGCATCCATGGTAGTTGGTCAGGTAAATAAAAGAAATGTTTGTTATCTATTATCACACCTTTGGAGTGTTTTCCCGGACAATCGACGGGCTAAAGACTGACTCCACGAGGAACTCGAGGGCCACACCCATGCGACTGCCTCCTCCTTCATACGGCAGTTCCTCCACTGCGTGTAATATCTCATCCAGGGTGGAGTAGTCCGTCAGAGCAACACGCATCCTGACAACAGAAATACACCAACACACTCTCTCTTTAATACTGTATCCTAAACATCATCCCTGGCTCAAACTTAACACTGATCCTGAATACACCCTCACTTTAATGGTAACATTAACCAACACTACACTTACTTTAGTGTCAGTCACACACAGTTCCTTTTACGGATATATGCAGAGGTTTAATTAGGATTTAGGAGTTGATGGAGGGCGCCAACAATAAATTTATTCATGTGGTATCATAAAGAATTCTCAACACTGATGTCATGAAAATGGGAGTGAACCAAGTTTAAGTATCTGTTATATATGTTTCTGGATTAGGTTAATTACCACTGAGTGGCCAGAGCTTATAATGTGTTATAACAGATACAAATTCAGATAGACATAGAAGGTGCATTAATTTGTTTTTTCCACAGGGCATCTGGTTGAGTCTATAGGTTTGCATCAGGACTAGGATCCCACAGAGCATAGCAAAAAAGTTGCGCAATAGAAACACGTTCGCCCTGTTGTCTGGAGATCACAAGTCTGAATCAGAATTTTGTGGTAGCTTCGATTCTGGAAAGCGTATTCAAAATAACAATATAAATGATACCCCTCCCACCCAGAGAATACGGCCACTTTTGCTCTCTTGGAGCAAAACACTGGAATTGAAACTCCTGATTTACGGATGATGGGGCGAAGCTATCAAATATAATCTGACCCTAAATAAATGGCAACGCACTTCCTCCTTTATAAATTATTCCACACAGTGCCCCTTGCAGTCAGCAATATGCACATAATAATCCACCTTCAGAACTGTAAGCAATAGGAGGTTGTGTTGGTTTGTCAGTTTCAGCATCAAAATGAAAATTTTCAGGGTTTTTTTTTTCCAAAAGTAGCTACATAAGACAATAGATGCTTTAAACTAGGAAAAAGAACACATTAATAATAATAATAAATTTTTATACACTATAATTAACAAGCGCCTTGACATTTTGAAATGAAAACATTTCCCTACGATTAATATTTCCATCAAATTATTTAATTATTTTACTCAGAACTCCGCCCATTAAACCCCCGTACATATAGTCAGTGGTGTACGCCTTGTCTATTATCCTGCACCTGGCCTGTTGCTTTCCTTTACTTCAGTCCCTCAGAAACCTTGTTACAAATTCTTAGCATAATATTCCTTATTAAAGCCAGAGGATTTCAAAGTGGCTGACTATGGATTTTTTTTCCCCCCAGACAAATAAGAAAGGCCTTGGAGGCATCATACTTTCTGAATATTCTTGGGCTGAGCTCTGAAAGCAAGAAAAAATAATTCAGCTGCTTAAGTGGAATATCAAAATCCTCCTATCTTGGGTTCTATCATGGTATAACAGTTTATCAGGATAAAAGAGGCATTTGAATGATAGAACCTTCAACAGCCAGTGGAACTAAAATAGCATTACAAATACCACAAAGCCTTTATTTGTCACATATACTGTACATTGTGAAATTCATTCCTCTGGAGTCAGAACACAGGGTCACCCATAACACAGCAGAGAGGGTTAAGGGCAGCCTGCCAGTGTTGGGGTTTGAACCTCTGACCTTCTGAACCCAGAGCCTTAATGTTGGCCATTTTTTTGTGTTTGAGGCATAAAGCAAGCTGCATTTAGCAGAGGATGGTTTCGATCCATCGACCTCTGGGTTATGGGCCCAGCACGCTTCCGCTGCGCCACTCTGCTCCCCCATACAGGGCTCGAACCCACAATCCCTGGCTTGGGAGGCCAGTGCCTTAGCCATTAGGCCACTGGGGTTGAAAATTGTTGCTAGAGAATGAACCCAGGGCCTCATACACACAAAACATGCACTCTACCACCGAGCTACATCCCCATCAACCCCTTCCTGTTGTTAATAAACATTATACCTGCTAATCCATCTGGGGGAATGTGAGGGAGTGATCTACTATACCTTGGAATGTCTGCATATAAAGTGACTCCGAAGCGGACGCCTTCTGATCCGATCACGCTGCTCTGGAAGGATCGAATCATTTCAGAGATGAACTCTTTAATCTGGCCAAAGCTGGAAGGACCCACTGACCACGACTCGTCCACCAGGAACACAATGTCCGCAGGCAAGGCTGTGCGACACTCTGAGAGGAAACAAGTCGATACATTTCATAGAGAAAGCTATGAAGTCAAGTCAGTTTTCCTGTCATCCCATTTACACAGAGATAGACAAAGGGATGAAACAGAGTGCCTTCAAATCCACAGTGCAATTCACAAAACAAAACAATTCACAGCTCAGTACACAAAAGAAGGCATGTGATACAAGACAAAATATGTTATTGTTAGTGTTATAATGAATATTTATGTCATAATACTCACATTATGGTGTTTTTAATGACTGTATTAATTATACATGGATGTATTTGTTTGCAAATTATTCATAACTGAATGCCAGCAGTATACAATGTAATTGTGGCGTTCTTCAACATTACCACTAGATGGCAGTATGACCTCAGAAAAATAAGCACTTCCTAAGTAGGATTTTGGCAGTTAAAACTTGCAGATTTTAAACAGAGCTGGTCAAGCTGTGGGGTGTGATAGGGACAGAAAGGAAATATTACATACACACCTTTGATTCCAACCCAACAAAATCTTTATAAACAAGACTCATATCCTGTATAGTCACCAGAGAAGGGTTGCAGAGCTTTGAAACCACCATGTTTAGTTATCTCAAAATTCATTCACTCATCTTCAGGAAGCACTTTATCCTGGTCAGGGCTGTGGTGGATGTGGTCTGTATGCTGGAAACACACTTGGTGTAAGATGGGAATACACCCTGCGGGGATGCCAGTCCATTGCAAGTTACCACACACACACACACACACACATAGGGGCAATTCATCATAGCCAGTTCACCTTACTGGCATGTTTTCGGGACATGGAAGGAAACCGCACGGGGAGAAGTAACCCAAGCTCAGGATTGAACTGGGGATCCTGGATCTGGGAGGTGGCAATGCTAATGCAGAAAGGAGAAGAACGAGGTGGAGGGAAAGAAGAAGAAGAGGAAAGTCCAAATAAAAACCAGAGGGTTATGAGCACTTTGTGCTTGGCCCCCTAATTAAACTAAAACATGCAATGCAGTGAACATCGCTAGTTTCTCCTGTTTAAGCTTTTGTTTATATTTCTCACCTCAGAGCTGCTCACTTACTGTCTCTTACCCTTGAAATGTGAGGAAACACACAAGGCATACATCGTTTTTTCATATGGTGTGGGTTTGTTAGGGGATAGCATGTTAATTTTTTTTAGTGTAATTGCAACACTCCTTACAGGCAGCAGAGAGCTCTAAAATTACAAACTGCTTCTTTAATATGCAAACAATCAAGGCCATTCATGGAAAGGAATGTCAGCCTGTAGGTTAATGTCAATTTATAAAGAGGATAACATCTGGAGTCAGATGTTTAAGTGTGGATTTGACCTGCTTTACCATATACACCATGTTTTATGATCACAGTCCCAGACACCTCAGGCAAAACACAAAAACACACACATGTCAATGCTCAGGGGCTACAAGAGTGGAATACAGGACGTGACTGATACATAGAAACTACACACAGTAGGCAACCTGCTCTGATCAAGTGCAAAGACCTTTCAGAGGACCTACTAATCTGGAATGGTTTACTGAAGGCCATCACCAGTCCAAAATGTTGTATCCTGCTAAGACCAGTGGCAGGATATGATGTAAAATCCTAAGACACATGAGAAAGCACCCTAAGATGAGGAATGACGATTTTAAAGCATCTTTTGCGCTTAATGTTAATATGTGCTCAGGCATAACAAGCTGACATACAACAGCTGTTCATGAGAGGTTACTATAAACAAAAGAACAATGTTCATTTACACTTAGTGTAACAAAGGCACACAGTGTTATGCTTAAAACCTTATTTCCAGTTGTAAACATAGGGGATAGAACATAATGCGTGACTGCTAAAGCGCCTGGACAGCTTGCATTTTCTGAGGCACAAATTAATTCCAAGTTTTTCAGCAGTGTTTTAGACACAAATGTAAATAAGATAAATAGGAAACTGCAAAGTGCAAACTCCTGTCAGAAAAATTTAAGTTGCTGCTTTATGTCTGACTGTTACAAAGTGCTCACACTGGAGACTCCTTCCAAAAATAAACGTCTCCTCACACAAAACTTCATCATATCAACAATTACATACTTTTTTTTAATGCCATTTATATAGAATGTCCACCATACATGTCTCTGTGTAAGGTGTTACTATAGAAACAACGACATATTAGAACAAGTGCATTAGTATAAACCTGTGATCAGCTGCACTACACTTCTGACCAATCAGTAGTAGAATTCAGTAGTGACGTGGTACAATTCACACATATGTACGGATTAACACACGACAGACCTGGAGTGTGTTAAGCCGCTTATACCGCAGCGATGTGATAGATCCTGAAGAAGCCATGCTCGCTTTATAGCATGTCAGCTAGCTGGCTAGATTGATTTGAACATTCCTGTTAATTTTGTATTCCTTCTTCCTTTTCATCTTCATCTGACCAGCTTTCATATTTTAAGTTAAAAGTTATATTCCTGAAAAGTTTCGTTTGCCATGTCTGCTGACTGGACTTTTTTCACTTTAGGGATTTTAGGGAACTGTAGATAAAAGGTAGAAAAAATGCATAAATGATCAGTATACTCATTGAACATTGAGTTGTTATAATATTTTATATTAACATATTAATATTAATATTAACTTGTCGTTCATGTTACAGTGAGAAGTACAGTCCTGCTGTTATACGAAAATAATGCACACCTTCTGACCAATCAGATTCGAGACAACTCAATGTTCAATAAATACACTGATCATTTATGCATTTTTTTCCCTTTTATCTACAGTTAATAAATTCCCTGAAGTGAAAAAATTCTCCAGAGAGGATAGCCAGACTGGAAAGAGTTTATGCTTCATACCCCCAGAAGAAGAGTTACATATTTACAGTGCTGCTACACTCGCTACTTCTCCCATAGCACAAATCCTCATCTCCATTTCCTTTGAAAGGTACGGTACATTAAACGCACGATTGTCTATCTTTCCGGAGAAGGCACGGCGGCACCTCTATTCTCAACTTTAGCATTTAGATTAAGCGAGCAATCTCAAATATGCATTATGTCTCAGTCTGGGTTAACTGCTGATATAATATCTACACTTTTAGATGTATGTTTGCAGCAGTTACAGAAGTGTGTGACTAATGTATGCGTCCCAAGTATGAGGAGCTGGTGTCAGGCGGATAATGCTGCAGGCCGCGTCATAGATTCAGACAGGTCCAGCCAGAGGCCGAGTTAAGAACAGGCGAAGTGGAAAATCAGTTCAAGCAGACAGATGCTATCTGTCTCTGACTGTCTGAGCATGCAGGTGAAAAGCAGATGCACCATGAGGATATGAATCCAGAATCTTTCTTCTTCTTTTTTTTAAACCGATAAATCCAGCTATGTATCCTTATGTCCTTCCTTTCTACCTGCATCCATCAACTCAACCCGAAATATAAATAATCCAAATATAAGAAATCCAAATACAGCACGAAAGGAACCTCTATCGACTTTGTATCTCCCGAGGGATTGGCGCCGAGAGTGACGGCAGTATAATACAGAGGTGATAGGCATGATTGGATGAAGGCAGGATCTGCATCCCACAAAACACAGCTCAGAGCTGTGGTATATGAGCTGGCAGTGTTGAGGGGAAGTCACTGTGACATATACAGTTTGCCGTGTAGGACTGTGTGGGGATTACTGACATTTAATTAACTTACATGGTGCCTTCGAGAAAGATTATATTCGATTAAAATCATTCAGCCTATCGGCAGTAGTTCAGTACATGGTGTATGAAGTGTAGCTGGATGCATCTGATGTTAAGCTTTGATATAACAGTGCAGAGAATCAATGCATTTTTTTTTTTCAAATGCACAATTGTCCAGGACTGAAACTGAAAGCTGCTTATAGAAATTGAGTTCTCAGATATAGCATGCTCTTTTTTCCCCTTCCAATTTAGTCGTTTGCTTTTCTATCAAAGACAGCTAGCAAAAGTTGAAAAGTCGAAAGTTACAAGGTTGCTGGCACTGCAGACTCCCTCCAAAACGTTAAATACATGCTTATGTGGCGCTTTTGCCTTAGTGTAAATTGTTACTATAGAAACATAAGCTGTCTATAGAAATCAGGGCATCATAGATCTCATTCTTGTTTTTTCGCCAAATTTGATCTTATTACAAAAAGCATGCAGACCCAAGCTGTAAGCCGTCAGCCGATATTTACCACAGAAACACCAGCATTATTATCACTTTCACTCACAATGAAAATATTGTTCACCTCATCTGTCTTTCTCAACACCACAGAGTCTAAACTTATGCAGGATATAAATATTTTCATGGAAGAATGCCTTCACAGATCTCAGGGTGAGGTAAAATCTTTTTACCCTACTAATCATAGACATAGGCATAACTTACTCTGGGAACCACTATAATTTACCACTAATTTAAAAACCTAGCCATTAAAAATCTTTTATATAATAGCTTGCAGTAGAAATACATTCAAATGTTTATTTCCATTAATCGCTTTACAGAATGATAAAATTGTGGACAGGCGAAAGGGTTTGTAAAACTTCTATCACCGACCGCATCGTTTTGCTAGCTGTATTTAGTTAGCAGAGAGCTAACACATACTGAGAATGATGAGTGTTTTTGTTTGTTCAGTGGTAAATGTACTGTAGTCGATAGTGAGGTGGTAGTCAGAGCTAGATGCTAACAATCGATGAGGAGGAATGAAAAGCCGTGGGGTTCAACTCTGAGAGCTTTGCTCAGATAGTGAAACATTTCTACTCACTGCAGTTGCAGGATATTTGCTCTTTAAACTGTTTCTTTGATTGCACTATAGTTTTAAATAAAAAAAAAAACTTCTCATAAACAGTGTTTGATTTTATTTAGCTTTCTTTCACTACATTATTGTTGTTGTTCTTGTAGGAGAAGTGAAGTTACCCTAAGCAGGCTACCTAAAGCAGCAAAAATCTAGAAACTGTCTGAAAAGAGACCATTCCTACCTCTGACCAATCACACGACAGTTAGCACCCGGAATAGGGTGAATGCTAATGTTTCTCATGCTACATCGCAGGTTGGCTGAACACTCGGTGGAAAGCGTTATCCACCCTCTTCCGCATACACAGACATCTACGATCGGTGAGTGTCGCTTTGATTGACATGTGAGAGAGTGAGGCCATTCCTCCCATCCAGAGAACACGGCCAATTTTGCTCTCTTGGATCAGATAGCTGTGGCGTCACTGGGAATCTCACCAGATGGCAGAAAGAACGCTTTGCACCACTCGGGCGCCCTGGCACATTCTTTTCACATATCTGTCTGTCATGGTAAACTTTACGAATCCTTCATATAGAGTAGGTGTGTAAAATGACTGTGCTTCAGGGCATGGATAAGACTTAGTAATCTCACCTCATACCTTCTGTAATGAAGCCTACACATACACAAACTACATATGCACACACACACACACACACACACACACACACACACGATGTAGTATGAGGTAGAAACTTCAAAGTGTTCATAGTTGCTTTATAGGCATGACGTGAACTTTCTCCTACATGTTCTGCTTCGTCAGAGAGACAGGACGAAGCAGGAAGCATGAGTGTAGATGATTTACAGCAGAAGAGGAATTCGGTTAGACGTATCAGACCTGTAAAAGTGCAGAAGACATGCAGATGTCTTCGTAAAACAGTCTAAGAGTCAGACTTCACTCCAATGCTATCTACCTGTAGAGTTCAGGTGGCCCACTATACATATGCATTTTTTTTTTTATTACAGAAAGACTTCACATACCATTACATTGTCTGATTTATTGTCTCATCTCAAACACACAGACTGACAGCCTGGTTTACTTTGGCGAGTTAATTCAACACTCGTGATATAAAAATGGCTTCTTTGAAAGTGTGTGTCGTCCTCTAGCCCTTAATTGTGAAATAAATGCAGTGCTTTGAGCAAACACACAGAAGCACATGAGCTAGGAATCAGCCTCGTACCTTCAGCTTGTGCAGACACACTCCGATAGGAAAGCGAAAGAGACAAGAGCAAGATCCACAAATACGAATGATCCATCATCTCTCTCTTTTCTCCTCTATCGGTCGCTCCTCTTGCGTCTCTTTGCTATCTTATCTCTCCTCCAGCAGACCTGATCTTCTGCGATGATGCTCAGCTTTGCTTTATTCAGCTGTGACTTTTCCTCCTTTATCTGACAGAGAGAGAGAAAGTGTGTGAAAAGAAGTGAGAAGAAACAAAAAGAAAGCGAGAGTAAGAGAGAGAAAAGAGAGTGATCGATATCAGGGTCATATGTATATGCAAAGTGCTGTTTTTAAATAAGAGTCACAATATAATCTGTGAATTTTACACCATGCACTTTCATTCAGTGTGTGATACTTATTGCTGTGGGTGAGGGTTCAAAATACTGCATGGGAATCACAAGGGGAAAAAAACAAGAAAGATTAAAAAATGGTTAAAAATGAAATGAAAAAAGACAAGTAAATGACAGAAAGACATTACTAAAGCCAAAATGAAGATAAAGAACAAGAAAATAGATAAAGACAAAGACAAGACAAAAGTCAAGGAAAAATTCAAGAAAAGGGACCAAAAAAGGCAAAAAAGACAATAAAAAAAGACAAGATAAAGGACAAAAAAAAATGTCAAAAAAGATCTGGGATAATCTCAGACTTCCCATCTCCCATTCATTGACTTACAGAGCGTTGATGCTATCCGAAGTTGCCATGGCATTTTAGCAACATAAATCTGAGGCTCCGTGTTCACATACCAGTGAAAGTCAGTCCTGTTCCTGCATGTAAGGCCACATGTTCTCATCCAACTGGCTCCATTCCAGGATTAACAACTCACTTCACACACAGACACCTAAAGCAGAAGATACAGTATGGGGTATACGTATCAGCCTCAATTATTTGGGCTCGAACATGCCCCTTTCTTCGGTATTTTGAGGATCTGATCCTAAAGTTGCAATGTTACTCCACAGGCGTGGCTGTGATCTGTGCTTAAGGGATAAAAACAGCTTTATAATGTCTGTCCAACGCTGTGAAGTGCAGTTTGACCCACGGTGTGCTGTGGCGCAGTGGCTACAGGGTTTCTCAGATCTTCCCCATGTCTCTAAATGTCAGCTGGTTCTACATAACAGCATTTCTCTACTTTATAAAGGATTATCCCTGTAGGTATGAAATTGGTTGTCACACTCAGACACAGACTTAAATGTGCAGGAGCCTGAATCTTTACACTAGCATATACTATATAAATAATTATAAACATATATATATATATATATATATATATATATATATACACACACACACACACACACTGTATCTCGAAATAAGGCTACTATTATTAAATGCATTTAAAAAAAATATATAGTATATTAACACATTGTTACTTTATACATAACGTAAGCACATATATTACGGAAAAAAAACTTTTCTCAAAGGATTAACAGCCATGTTTGTGACTTAGCAAAAGCATTAAAATGATGAAATGTCTTTGCTTTGTGCACTTAAGGTCAAAATCCTGGCAGATTCACAGAGTACCTCTTCCAAAAAAGAAAAAAAAAAAGGAGGGGGGGTGTAAATTGTTTGGCAACAGAGTAAAAGTTCTCAAATGAAAGACATCACAGTTTAATGCTTTCACCACATTAGCATACATAACCTAGTCATTGCAAAGTCTGGCATTAAATTTGCATTATAATAGCGATGCAATGTCACCACTATTACTATTGCACTCTCTATCACAATGTATAAATCAAATTAACAACCAAAAAAAAAAAAAAAAGTTTAAAAAAGCATGAGTGATGATTTGAGTCTAAGGACTTGAAAATAGGAAGTATATAAGAGTATGCACACCCTTAGAACAAAACAAATAAAAAAACAAATGGGAAAAGGGACATTATAACCAATTTTAGCTCGTGCAGATGGTCTTGCTTTGTCAAGTAACAAAAAATTGCATGCCAAACATTTATCTTCATAATCTCTGGGCAACTTCAGGATCCTCTCAGTTGTAACATTCATTATAATCTGTCATATAATCTGTCAATTCATATACCTCTGCCAGATTTCGTACCAATATTTGCCCATACTTCTTGTATAACCCTGACTGATACTCCTTTCTGGTTCAATTCCAAGCATTTTTGGAAATGTTATTGTAGTATTTTTGCAGGATATTTCATTTATACCTTCTTGAAACCATGGAGGGGCATAAACCTTTGCACTCAGTGCTGTAATTTACAGAGTACTGCAACACTAAGGCACTTTGCGACTGGCCTATGTCCAAATGAAGAAAACGGCTTGGCAGAAACATGGCAGTGTGACGCAAATGCAGTGGCTTACAAATGCAAAGTGCAGAGTGACAGTAAAAAAAAAAAAAAAGTAAGAAAGTAAAATGCAAATTGCCATCCATTTCCATTTCAGCTGTTCTCTCAACTCACCTCTGTCATCCAGCTATACGGTCCCACCGAAGCACACACACACACACACCCTTGGACATATACACACAAACATCCGCTGGAAATCCTGCACCGCACTCTCACAACAGCCGACGAAACTCCATGAGTCTCAGGATGAAGGCTGCTTGGAAAAAAGTGCCAATATGGATGAATGAGTGAATGAATGAAGCACACACACCTTTCAGACTGCAAGCTCAGGGGGTGTGTGGATGTGCAGCAACAGGTCGAGACGTCTAAAGCGAATCAAAGAGAGTGAAAGTATGAACAGTGGGTGTGTGTGAAGCAACAGGGGCTGGAGGGCACTGACTCGTTCCTTGTCTCCTTCAAGAAAATATTTGTCGTCCCGCAAAACACACACACACACACACTCCATCTATCTTCTCGTTTCTGCTGTAAAGAGAGCTGGAATGTATCTTCTGCTGCTCGTACGTCCAGCGCAGGACTCACAGTACACAACTCTCAGTAAACTGTTACGATATAAACAATAATGTAACCATTGTTGATGATGTTTATATTAATGTACTCGTTCTAACATGTTATTGTTTCTATAGTAACAGCTCATTCACAGGGACGCTTTACATCCGCAGAGTAAAAAAACATTGATATGGTGAAGTTTTCTATAAGGAGATGTTTATTTAACATCTCACTGGAGTCTCCAGTGTCAGCACTTTGTAACAATCAGTAAGTTTTCTGCCATGGGAAAGCTTTACGCTTTCGAAGACACAGTAAGCTGCATTTTTTTGGTCTTATTAACTTCAAGAGTGGAAGAGAGAGAGAGACAGAGACAGAGAGAACAGAGGCTGGGGAGTGAACTTATAGCTGCTATAGCATAAGTGAGAACAGGAACTAGCTTGTCTTTTTTTTTTGATGTTCCACAACATTATAAGTAACTATAAATGGAGAAAAATCACTTAATTCAGGACTCCTTTAATACAAATTTATTGTACAAACGATTAAAATTAGGCCCATTATTTGTGTACAATACAATTTTGGCTAATTATTGGAACCACAGAGTTTTTAGAACTGTGATTAGATGGCAGTTGTCATTAATCTCAGGCATAACAGTTTAGTTAATAGTTTAGTTTTGCCTGTTTTTGGATTGTGACTTTGATATTGTGATTTGGATTTGTTTCTGCTTGCCTTTGTTTTTAACAGTATCGTTCACCGGGACTGTCGCTGTCTCTGCCGCCTGACAGTCTTTACATAGCATGCAAAAGGAGGAGGGTGATGAACTGTATACGAACTGATGCTGTTTCAGAAAGACTCTTCTTCCTGGTTGTAACTGTACACTTATTTCACAGTGTAACTTTATATATTAATTACACTTTAAGAAAATGTACAGTTCCATGTGGTCAGCAAGTTACAACACAAATTTTACACAGGAATTATATAAAATATCCAGATGTCAAGCTGTGTGCTTAGACATGCCAGAACAGAAGGTGATATGCACGGGTAAAAGTTCACACATTATAGTTGCGTTTTCTAGTTTATTACACAATACACAATATAAAGTGAGACCCATTTGCACATAATTTTGATCCTGTGTTTGCAGAATTAAATTAATCTGTAATTTCTATGGATGTTGTAAAGGACATAGTGAGGACGTGTGCGAGTAAATTATTTCTTAAAATAAATGTTGAACATCAACTTTCTATCATAAGCATATCAATATGTAATAAATAATTTTATCAGATATACAGTATATTGAGCATAAACAAGTTCATGTGCAAATTTTGTGCTCGCAATCAGGCTTTCTGCATTATGAAAATACCCGTGTTACCGTACAACATTACCACGTGCCTGATTGCAAGCCTGATTGTGTTTGCAGAGAAAAGAAGTTTCATAAGCACAGTAAGTCTAATCATGTGTCATGAAAAGCAAAAAACTTACAGATGAAGTGTGCTATGCTTGATATGTTTAAGAATAACACTAAAATTATTTATTACATATTGCTCTCATTCAAATTCTGTAACGGTATAGGCTTGGGCTCATACAGGGCATTTGATACATTGAAAGTTTGATACATTGCAACTAGGTTGTAAACCTACAACAGCAAGTGGAAAAATGAAATAATTAAAATATGTAATAACCAGCTGAAACAGACTTGACCAGTAAGACTTCAATCTTGCCAAACTGTACAAACCTGCACATGGATGTATTACTTAATCTCAGCACACAATACAGATTTGATTTAAATAGTAAATCGGTGTAGCTCACTCTGCACAAACTAGTTAAGATTTCCTAATGAATTGCTGAACATTATACACTACAGGATCTTCCTTAACTGACTTCCTTCAAGAATTAGGATCAAGGTCTCAAACTACAAGATAATCTTTTCTGATTATCAGCCTGCTTCAAGCCTCTGAGGGAAGATTTTCAGGATAAACTTGAACCTAATATAAGCCAAAATTCCAACAGTATTCCCTGGGCTTTATATAAACTTCCCTTAACCCTTTTAACTCCTGGCTTATCCACATATCTGCCTAAAACACATGATTCAATATTCACTATGAATTATTCAGGAACTACAGTAAAACTAATAGATAAGGTATGTGCGGAATGTAAGTCTGGACCAGCTGACTGCTCCTAGGAGTTTAAGGGGTTAAGCTTCGGCTGCTAATCACACAAGAGAGTGCAAAAGGATCAGATCAGGCAGATCAGAGAGATTATTTTGTGCTTAAAGTGTGTTTAACCTGGACACCTAACACATAAATCCACCAACATTACAACACCAAACGTTATTTAGAGACCGAGGCTGGGATTTACTAAGATCCTCAACAGCACACGCCAATCTGCGTGTGCAAGAGGATAAACTGTGTGTTAAGTCACATGCAAAGAAGGGGAATAAAACAATAAATAAATGTGGCTTTTAGTTTAGAGAATCTGTTTATAGCTTTTATGAGTGCATACCTGTAAGAGACTCCTGGAAGAGTCAAACTATAAACCTTACCCCATGCACATATAATTGCACACTCTCTAAAAAACGGTTACTAAACTGTACTTTCGCTTTCACAGGAGTGGGACCCTCAAGGCTACATCTTTTGTACTTTTAGTGTGTATCTATTACACGGTATTGTGAATGTAGTTTACCTTTAAATGATTAAAGATACATAATTGCACCTTAAGGACCACTTTTGCGCCTTTAATTACCTTTTAGAATAAAATTACATGCACATTTCCAGGTAAACGCTACATAATAAAGGTATAAAAGATGTAGCCTTGAGGGTACCACCCATTCAACAAGGAAAAGTACAGTTTAGCACAGTTTAGTAAGGACCAAACATTACTCCAGTTAAAGGAGGAATTAAAAACAGAACATGAACACAAAATAAAAGAGTGAAACCAGTTCTGTTCATGAAGTACATGTGAATAGAAACATCCTCAGTCTCATTTTAAATGCTGTTAGCGGTGGTGTGAACATAATAGGACATTAATTTTAATTAAGTCATCATTTTATGAAACTTTTTGTCTATTGTCATTTATTAAGGCTTGATAAACCTCAAAAATAGTATAATTTAGTCTTAAAATGGTGGTCAGCAGCATCCGCAAATTTAATACCTACCCTTCGGTCGTATTAATTTGTCCCCATAAGGGGACTTTAAGGTTATAATTAATATATCTGCATTAATAACCACCCTATATTTGAATTAGAATTGCCCCAAATGATATATTCTTTCAAAAATTGGACAATGTGTGCTATTTTGCTTATGTGAAAGGTTTTCACATTTTTTCTGCTGGTGTTTTCAAGTTGGCACGTGTATTCACACTCTCAAACCTTTAGCACATCAGGGCCTGACTGTTTAAAAAGTGTGTTACATGAGGTCAACTTTAACAACCCATCACTGGAATGCAGAGAAAGTTTAATGGTGGTTTCCAGCTGTCACTCATGACACACCATAACTCAGCCAGCCAAGGTCACACATAGAGACCTGACCTGTGAAAAAAATAACTGTCCTGACCCCTGGACACACACAGGACACACAGGACCGAGTAAAGAAGGGGAGTATGAGCATGAGCTATAGCTATAGCTAGCAGTGTCAAGTAATAAAGCGGATGAGAAAAAACAGCAAAAATAAATAAATAAATAAATAAAACAGTGCAATTCAAGCATTTTCTAGAAATTTTTAAGGTGCATGATCAGTTTAACGTTTAAGGACATACTAACAAGTAATATGTCACACAATTTTGGTAAAACCTTTGACTTTTATTTTTATTATTTACCTATTAAGAACAAATTGTAAATGTCAAGACATTATGTCATCACAAGGCACCGCAACACTCAGTGTGTCACTGCTGTAACCACAATGTGCAGTATGTCACTGTGTAACCACAATGTGCAGTATGTCACTGTGTAACCACAATGTGCAGTATGTCACTGTGTAACCACAATGTGCAGTATGTCACTGTGTAACCACAATGTGCAGTATGTCGTTATGTAACCACAACGTGCAGTATGTCACTGTGTAACCACAATGTGCAGTATGTCACTGTGTAACCACAATGTGCAGTATGTCGTTATGTAACCACAACGTGCAGTATGTCACTGTGTAACCACAACGTGCAGTATGTCACTGTGTAACCACAACGTGCAGTATGTCACTGTGTAACCACAACGTGCAGTATGTCACTGTGTAACCACAACGTGCAGTATGTCATTATGTAACCACAATGTGCAGTATGTCACTGTGTAACCACAACGTGCAGTATGTCATTATGTAACCACAACGTGCAGTATGTCACTGTGTAACCACAACGTGCAGTATGTCATTATGTAACCACAATGTGCAGTATGTCACTGTGTAACCACAACGTGCAGTATGTCATTATGTAACCACAA
>CM040992.1:4364299-4404622 GCA_022985145.1 Pangasius djambal
TGTCACTGTGTAACCACAATGTGCAGTATGTCGTTATGTAACCACAACGTGCAGTATGTTACTGTGTAACCACAACGTGCAGTATGTCACTGTGTAACCACAATGTGCAGTATGTCATTATGTAACCACAATGTGCAGTATGTCACTGTGTAACCACAACGTGCAGTATGTCATTATGTAACCACAACGTGCAGTATGTCACTGTGTAACCACAACGTGCAGTATGTCATTATGTAACCACAATGTGCAGTATGTCACTGTGTAACCACAACGTGCAGTATGTCACTGTGTAACCACAATGTGCAGTATGTCATTATGTAACCACAATGTGCAGTATGTCACTGTGTAACCACAACGTGCAGTATGTCATTATGTAACCACAATGTACAGTATGTCACTGTGTAACCACAACATGCAGTATGTCATTATGCAACCACAATGTACAGTACATCTATGCTGTAACAAAAATGAGTGGTATGTCGTTGCAGTATGTCTTTGCTGTAACCATAAGGTGTAGTATGTAACTGAAGTATGCTGTAACCACAACATGCAATTATGTTGCTATGAAACCACAACATGCGGTATGTTGCTAAGTAACCACAACATGCAGCATGTCATTGCTGTAACCACAACATGTGGTATGTTGCTAAGTAACCACAACATGCATCATGTCATTGCTGTAACCACAACATGATGTAAGTTTTGTTCACTAACTAATTTATGTTGACCTAGAAGCCATGTAATGCCACCTGCTATCTGAACATTTGTTTCAATGTAGTGCTAAAACTAAATAAAAAGAAGCTAACTGCTAGCATTACAGTCACATCCACTGAGAGAACTTATTAGCTATTGCAGGCTTGGCAAAACCACAATAAATGGACTAGCTGTAAAACTAGCAGACTATAAAATTCTTGTTTTCTAGCAAATGTTCTTGGGTCCACATACAATGGAAAAATTGAGAAAATTTGAAAACATAACTGTAGAAATCAATCATTTTAAAGACTTTCAAGCATCTGTACAAACCCTATAAAAAGTGAAATCCCCTGATGAGTGGAAGAAAAGATCAAACGCTCTGTTGCAGCTAAATCCCTTTGTACGCATGCAGAGTCCCAAACACTGTCTTTGGAAACAAACCACATTCAAGCCAAAGCACATATTATGGCTTTTCACAAACTCAAACACAACGTCTCAGGGTTTAGCAATATAAAGTGAATGCTGTGGTCGATTTTCAGCCTGTTGGATGGTGTAGGTGAGAGACGAGTGAATGGTCAGATAGAGAGAGGATGGCTGGCAAGGTTATAAGATGAAGACAGATCAGACTGGCCCACAGGTGTGTGCAAGCCTGCTAGGCATTGCAGAGTCACTCTTTCATGTTGCATGGCCTCTAGGTTAGCAGATCCACAGGGTGCCAGAAAGGTCGTAAATCCTACTGGATGTGTGGTTTGTAGATAGGCAGGAAGTTGGCTTTATCTCTGGGAACAGTGCACGGTGTAGCTGGAGGACATGGCATTGATAGAGGCAAAGTGTGTTGAGAAATCTTCTGTGCTTTCTTCTGCCTTTTGCAACGATTCGTACTTATTTGAAACTCTGGAGATATTTTCTGAATGCCATTTCCTTTTAATATTCACAGAGATGTAAGGTCAGAACAGACTAGGGTTGCCATCCATCCTGTTTTCACCCAGACAGTCTGGTTTGCATGTGTGTCCGGATATCATGTTGTAATTGTCATTGTGGTTTTTTTAATGTTCTCCTGAACCAATAAAATCATGTTGAAATCAGTTCAATTTGTGTCATTTAGCATAATTGTCATTTTTTTTAAAGCAATGGCCAATCATAGAGATCTGTCACAAGTCATCTTGTGCATCTAAAATGAAGAAGAAGAACTGCAAAAATGGCCCAGGAAGAAATCCACAAAATGAAGTAAAAAGGAAATAAAAATGTCACAGAGACTTTTCAAGACCAAAATCTGCATTTGATTTAATTTCAGACTGTCATGCTGACTTTTATTAGCTTTTTTTTCCTGAAGAACAAACCACTGCTAACAGCTATACGATCAAACACAACGTACAGCTGGGAGAAATATTAGGAGTGAGTCTTAAATGTGTTTTGGGGCAGGGGGCTGTCCGGTTTCGGTATGTTAAAGGTGGCATCACTAGAACAAACCCAGAAAAGCAACAATACTCAAATGACTACACTCGGACACAAGCAGCGTGGTTTGACCCTGACAGATTTGTAACTTTTTGCACGAATCGTATACAAGGATACAAATGATAAGGTTTGGGTTAGAGGTGTGGGTTAGCGTTCGCACTTCTTCCTATGACTGTGTTCTTATGAAATTAAATGAAATCCAACAACTTTACCCTCACTGTTCGAAATCTGTTTGACTTTCTCATGAGATCCTGCTGGAGCATCTAATGTATCCATTTAAGTTAGCTATTTTTCTATTTGTTAAAGTTTACTTGTTTACAATTTCAGTGTACTATACTATAGACCAGGGTTTGCCAATTGGAGGGCCTTGGTCTGACTGTGGGCCCAGCAAAGTATCTCAGAGGACCAAACTGAGTTCTTGAAAAGAAAATACTGCAGCTCATTGGACCTGAGAATAGCTACAAGGCTAGAGACATTATGTCAGAAGAGAATTTTCACAGACAGTATTCAGAATTAACATTTTATAGTTAATTTAATAGTTAAGCATGAAAAGGTAGGTGTTGTCACTATTCAGTCATTTTAGTTGCTTATCCGGATCTCTGTAAGAGAGGAATTTTATGTAAATTTTAGTTGAATACCACTGGTATAGACACTTAAATCTTAACTCAAAATGAGGGAGTGGTAAAGTTAAAAATTGTGGTAAAATATACATTTTTGAGTTTGGACAAAAGATCAGCACTTCGAGTGATGAACTGCAGAGGATCAGAATACAATAAGCAGCTAAACCTACTTAATGCTGGGCTCAGGTATAATCCTTCACAAAAAGAAAAACAGTGGCTGTTAATGACACCATTATAAAATTATTGACTAGCTAACTCTGGTATAAAGCTGATAATGACTAATCATCCGGGGAATATGAATAGGGCATGCCCTTATAAACCACCCGCTAATTACTCTTTTCAGTGCCTTGGGATCCCCAAAGCCATCCATTCTATTGTTAAATTGTGCTTTGATTAAATTCAAGTTTAATGTGAAGGGGGAAAAAAAAATCTTGCACACTGGGATCAGCACATTTGCAAGGGCAGTGGAAGACTGGAAACAGCTCTCTTTCTCTTTCTCTAGCTCTCTCTCTCTCTTCTATAAATATTGTACATACAAAAGTGATTTATCTGCCATGTATTTATCTTCCATGCTGTTCAGAAGCAAGGAAGCTACAGAGTTAGAAAAACAACTGCAGCATAATAGACATTTCCATCTTAAGGTATGAACGGCTTGTTTTAACAGGTAGTTTGGCCCTGGACTCCTTTTACTGTTATCCACCTTAATACGCCAACTCCTTTTCTAACCATTTTCATACTCATTGACCTTCTCTACTCTCTAAAAACTCTTCTTTTCTTTTTCAGTACAAATGTTCCCTTGAGTTCATTAAAGTATATCATTAATATCTTCCACAGGTGATATTTTTTACTAGTCTGTTACTTTATAGACCCATATAAATAATAAAAGCTTGCAGAAAGTCACCTCTTCATGCAATTATGCAGCGCTTAATCTGAACACAGAATGCAGCAACTGTCCTGTTTATGAATCGCCACACTGATTGCTCTTATCCACTGGATGTAAAGTCTCATTAAGAGTAAGATATTCCATTATTTGTCCCGCAGTGGGGAAATTGCATATGAATATTGCTTATTCATATGCTTATTAAGTATGAATAAGTATGAATAAGTGTGAATAAGTGTGAATAAGTGCGCGTACTAACGACATCAGTCCAATGGTGAGCTTCAGTTCGGCAGTGTGGACCATGTGAGGAATAAAACACTTGATGTCATGCTGTTTAGAGGAAAATAATCAACAACAGGGTGGTGTGATGAAACAGAGTTACTGTGACCACACCAAAGTTGATTATTTTCCTATAATACCACGTCCCAAAGTGTTTTATTCCTCTTTTATACCACGGCGTGGTTGAATGCTTGAATGTGATTGGTCAGGAGGTGTGCATTATTTTCCTGTGTGACAGCACAGGTAGTTCTGACTGTACCATGAATGATAGGTTAATATTAATGCGCTCGTTGTAATACGTTATTGTTTCTATAGCAACAGCGCATACACAGGGACTCATATACAAGGCGCAACTTAATCTAAGACTAATAATAAACAGATTTAAAAAAGTAAAGTGTATAATCATTGATGTTTTGAAGTTTTTTTTGTTTATTTAACATTTACGGAAGGAGTCTCGGTTGTAAGCGCCTTGTAAAAAAGTTTATCGGCTCAGGACAGTCTTCAGGAGAGAGGAGTTTACACGCTCCGTTTTCTTGGTAAAACGACAAGCTGTGTTTTGAGAGAGAGAGAGAGAGAGAGAGAGAGAGAGAGGAAGAAAGAGAGAGAGAGAAAAATGAGAGGCTGGTGAGGGAAGGACTGTTCATCGCAGCTACCACAACATTAAATCTAACTATAAACCATTAAAATGCGTGACGTGTTGTTCATTAATAATTGAAACATTTATTTTTAATTTAGCCGCCTGCACGTCGTGCTGCATCACTCCCTCCTATGTGTGCATTATTATTTTCTTATAACAGCATGGTCTATTGTATGTTATTCCTTACATACCACAGCAAACACTCATTCCCACACTATACTCTTTTTTCTCTCTTCAAGTTTAAAAGACAAAACAAAAAAATGCAGTTTGTCATGTTACCAAGAAACCACAAACTAAACTCCTCTGTCCTGAAGATGTCATAAACCTCACAGCTTTACATCTGACACTGGAGACTCCTTCCATAAATGTTAAATAAACATCTCCTTATAGGAAAATTCAACATATCACTGATTATACACATTCTTGTAACAGTTCATGTGAAGCATCAGGGATACACATCCCAGTGTAAGTTGAAATGATAATGTATTCGAACAAAAGCATTAATATAAACCTGTGATCTGCAGCTGCACTATTGTCAGAGCTGCTGTTAGAGAAAATTAATCAACACCTTCTGACCAATCAGAATCGAGAGTTCAACAGCATTTACTTTTAATATTGAGCAAAGTATAATTGGTAGCTAAATCCACTGAAAGGTGGACTTAGGGATAATCTTTTAAAGAAAAAAAACAGCAGCTGTTAATGATACCATTGTAAAATGATTGACTAGCTAATTCTGCTATGCGAATTTAGAGAATAATAATAATAATAATAATCTCACATCAATAATAAACCATCTTTCTGGGTAACATTGCATCTTTTTTGAGAATTTTGGCTTTGGATGTTTGACCCACAGCCCAGTAGAGTACATTGTTCAGAAATCCCATTATAATTAACTGTCATGAACACTGTCATTTGGTACGTAGCTATATTTAAATTTACATTTAACCTTTATTAGGCAAATTAATTAGAATGCATTGACGATCTTTTCACAATTAGGAACATACTGACTAAAATGAGAAAAAGCGCAGCACAAAGATGTCATAACACTCTCTTGATTAGTACACACAGTCACCTCGTGGTTAAACATACAGAGGGAAAATAAAGACGCTAACCATAGCTCAACAACTTAACGACTTTTACTGAGGGCACAAAACACGCTTGTTTGTTAAAAGAAAATCATAAACTTGTTTGTTTCCTTTAGTCTATATTAATGCACGTAACTAGCGATCTAGCTCACCATACGGTGTTACATTTTGACAGCGTTACTTATGTTAGGATTACTTATGTTACTTTTGATCCTAGTTACCCAACCATGCAAATTACAAAGATATGCAAAAGCAGAAACGCCCTATTGTAGGTTTGAAAAGGTTAATATCCTGTTTGCGAGATTGTGTTCATAATCATTCAGAACACGACACTCTGACTTCCTGGAGAAAAAAAAACAATCAAATTTTATGATGTGTAGTTTTAATGTAACACAGCATTCTTAATTATACATTCATTTTCTTTGCTCCGCTGGCCCTACCACTTCGGATATGAGTAAGATATTACTCTGGCCTCCAGTTCCACTTCTTCAGCTCGGCCTGAATGAGCTCATAATGCCGTGTTTAAATAACGCAGATATACATGTTGCCTCTTGGGTAAAATGTATAATTTGATGTTACATAAATGTTTAAAGTGTGTGTGTGTGTGTGTGTGTGGTTTAAACGTCAGCCTGTTGCTTTTTTACAATCTAAGCAACCACACACGTTGTTAATGTAGTGCTGTAGATGCAGAGTTGAATTATGCATTAAGAGGCTTTTTGACTATAGCCTCGAGGAAGCCTTCATGACTATGGTTATCAAGTAACAACTGCTCCTGAATAACATCTCAGAGCTTGGCTACAAGTGTGGACTTTTGGTCTTCATATACGGGAACCTAGGACACGTCCACAGACGGGGCATCAGGGCCTTACAGCTGGCAGGAGTGCCTAAAAGGAGAGCTAAACAGCTAGCAAAATACAGTTCAGTATCTGCTATCATTGGCAGCTGTCATATACTGAGAAGGCGCTGCTATTTATATCCTTGATAATCTTGTAGGATGATGTATTTTTCTGTATTCCGCATCTGTATTATTTATGTTCTGTATTACTGCTTTGCTGAGTGGATATATATAAATTGTTTATGTGTGTACGTGTGTATGGGTGAGGGGATAGTGTTTTATTTGATTCATATACATTTTTTTGCATGACAAAGCATAATGGAATAATTTCACACATTACACACATCTCAGATTGTTTATACTCAAACTGTATGTTGCATATAGAGTGCAGGACCAAGCAATAGAGAGAACTAGAAAGTGAGCCTTGTTATTATGCGTGTGTGTGTTTGTGTGTGTGTGTGTGTGTGTGTGTGTGTGTGTGTGTGTGTGTGTGTGTGTGTGTGTTACCCTGGCACACCTGGCAGATTGTCTCTCTCTGGTACTCTGTGGCCCCTGGAGATCTGGATTCTGAAACACATCCACCATCGCCATGTGAGTGCCTAGGGCACAGTCGCCATGCCAAGCCTAAACAAAAAGCCCAAACTGAGCCAAGAACATCAGCACACACACACACACACACACACACACACACACACACACACACACACACACACACACACACAGAAACAACACTGCCAAGTGTGCAGGTGCACGTGAGCAAACCCACACTACCTACATTACACTGAGGTACTGCGACAGTCTCGTTTAATCATATTATCCATTTATTCACAGATGACCAGGAAGCACAACTCAATAAACACAGCTGTATGCAAAAGTTCGTGCACCCCTCACCAAATGACATATTTGTGACATAACTGTTAGCATGACCTAAAGGAGTACACCGATCTTTAGAGGGATCACAGATTGGTGTGGGGAATAAGGGCATGATAAAAGAGGTGTATCTGTATCTGTATCTGTATCTATTTAGTGCTCCAAATATCTGCATCTATATTTGGATTTAAACCTAAATTTACAGTGGACATGACCTAAACTGGAAATTAAATAAATTTGATTTAATACAGATCCTACCACTATGTCTCCACAAAAACACTGTAGAAAACCCAGATGTAGAAATGTCAACATACATGTGTATACACTGGCTCTGACAGTTCCTCAACCTCAGCTACATCATTCCAGTTTGTAACTGGTCTTGACTAGAGATAGGGGTGGGACTCGCATAGTTATTATTTTTGTTTGTGCCTGTATTTCCTAAAATCTAAAGAAAGTAGTGGCTTTATTTAAACCACAGCGACTCTGAGCAGGTAGTCAGTAAAGATAAATGAATGAATAAATGAATAAATGCATCGCCTGCTGATGAACATGGTCTTTGCTTGTTCTGCGCCCACAATGGGGAAAAACAGCAAACATAGGATCAAAAAATTTGCAACTTCTTGCAGGTGATTTTTTTCTTTTTTTCCCCCCTCAAATGTTGTACAAAGTTGCAACCTATAAAACATACATAAGTTATGAGTATGAAACACATTTTTTTATCCATGGTTTATTAAAGAACCGAGGCGAGGTTCATTCTTTTCAGTGTGAATCTCACAGGATCCCAGTCCATATGGAGACCTCTAGACTCAACCAGATGAACCTTTCTGGCAAGCTTTCTTTAAAAACAAAACAAAAACAATAGTGTACCTCCTATTTGCATCTGTATCTCTATATGTTTGGAACACATTATCTGTTTATTTCGAATAATATATTCATACTCGGTTACATCCCTACATCCCTACATGATAACATGTCAATTCAAATGTGATCATCGATGTCTATTAAACAACAGAGATAAAGAAACACACCACAGCTGGTCATGTCCTAGAAAGTTTTTTTAGCATGAGGGGGAAAAGCTATTGAAAGAATGTCAGAAAGAGACCAGATATGATTTGACTGACAGAGCACAAAGAGGTGTAGGAGAGAATGTCAACCTGTAAAACACATCCATCCACACATCATCTCATCTACACTACAGCTGTGGTTCTGTCTGCCTCTACACATGCAATACTATATGTATAAATGCTATACTGCTGTTTTCACACACACACACACACACACACACGCACACACACACACACACGTGCAGACTGTTGCTTTGATTAATTTATACTCGCTCGTGTAAAAGCATATGAACGCTCATGATTTATGGCTTATTAAACATGAAAAGAATATGCAGTTTGATTAGAGAAGGAATGCAGTGTGTTCATTCTCTGACCACAAGCAGGAACAAGTCCCAGCTCTCCCTAAAGCAAGAGAGAGAGAGAGAAAGAGACAGACAGACAGACAGAGATAAAGCTAGAGAGAGAGAGAGAGAGAGACAGACAGACAGACAGACAGACAGAGATAAACACATCTTTGTCTTTTTATTTTATTTCTCCAGTTTTCTCTCTACCCTTCCTTTGTACCTGCTTTGACAATACAAATGTACAATTATTTGTCATGAAAATAAAGCACATAAAGATGGAGAGAGAGAGAGAGAGAGAGAGAGGGAGAGAGGGAGAGATAAAGGCAGAGAGAGAGACATATAGACACACACACACACACACACACACACACACACACACACACACACACACACAGTAGCTCTGGTTTGTAAATGTGTTTTCCCATTAAAACAAAGAGGGCAGGTAGGAATCAGCAAAATCCTGAACACGGGGGACGCCACAATCTCCATATGGTTTCACACCGCACCTGCAAAAAGCGTTCATATTGCCAAGCGCCCCTTCGACCTTGCCATATCGGCTCGTTTTATTCCTGCCACAGACCCTGGAAGCTGCAGAAAATTCCTCTCAGTTAGCAGGGCTTTCAAAATACATTCTTGGCCTCATTTCATATGCACAGCTCTGTATGAGCTTTAGGAAGGCTGCCATCAGTCCCTGCAGGGGAATGTGAGACAATGAGACAAAGATCCAGTAAAAGAAGGATTTAAAAAAAAAAGAAAAAAGAAAAAACTAAAGCAGCCTCACGGGACATTATAGCTAATGTTAAAGACATAAAAGGATAATAATTAGTACATTTTCCACCCTTTATGTCACATAATGACAGGTTGGACGTTGACAGGCAGGAAACAAGTCCAACCTTGACAAATCAGGAGTAAGTGATGATCATGATTAAAGATTAAACTCATGTGATGTGAGTGTCAATGTAGCCAGGTGTTGAAGGATAGAAACAAATAAAAGGGTTGAGATTTAAAAAAAAAAAAAAAAAAAAAAAAGGCCCCGGGGAATGCAAGTAGAAGATTAGAGATACTGAGATGAGATAAGAGGTCACTGTGATCAGAGACTTGGGTCAGTGCGGTAAATCAGGAGGGTTAATCAGATTAAGTGCTGGACAGGAGACTGATCTGCATCTGTTTAGTGCTCCAGATATTCATATCTGAATATTATATCCAAATATTCAAATCTGTATCTGTACTTGAATTTAAGCACAAAGTGGGCGTGGTCAAACCCAGAAGTTTTTTTTTTTTTTAAATATCACAGACTACTCAATATGCATTGTATATTTTTTAATATCAACCCCACCACTATGCCCCGGGAAACACTAAAAAAACCCAGATGTAGAAATGGCAGCAGTGTCAGCATGCTGTGTGGCTGGGAAGTGACAGGTTTATTTGCGTAGTGTCACATTTATCTGGGTTTTTTTAAAAGCAACATCTACAATTAATCCGGATAGATCTGAAAACTGCAGTTTCATTTTAAAACGCTCTCCATCTACACTGGCGTTTCCAAATGTTTCCAAAAATTGCTCGTCCACACTGGAACGTCTGAAAACGCTTACAGCCCTATACTGTGCATGTGTAAAAACGTAAGACACGCTTTGGTCTGTGTCATTCCCGTCAGGCGTTTATTAACTTTCCATCTCTTTGAATTGATGCTGCGATGTCGAGGAAAAGCACCGAGATGAAGAGGTGGAGTTGTTGCTGCGGATATCGCAAGACTATAAAGTTGTTTGTTTTGAGATGAATGGGTCACGTGACACTTCACTGTTTCGAAAATATGTCCTTTTCTCAGTCCACACTACAACACAAAATCAGCATTTTCTAATTTATCCACATTGGAAGGGCGTTTTTCGAAAAACCCAGTTTTCACTGGACAAAAACGCCGTCTCAGTGTGGATGGAAGGCCAAGAGAAAAGATACGTTTTCAAATTTATCTGGATTAATGTGGATGTAGCCTAAATGTCCTGTTCACAGAAAATCCAAAATATTTTTAAATATTTACGTGTACGCAGGCATACACAAAATAGGCACATCACAAAGAGATTTTTTTTTAAATAAACAAATGGGGACTTTAGGAAAAAATCACAGTGAAGGTGAATACAACTATTTCATTTCACAGAAAACAGTTTTTAGCATTTACTGAAGCTATGTAACAAAGTCTGCTGAGAAAACCAATCCACACCAGTGTTTGGTGTGTGTGTGTTTTAATTTCATTCATTCATTCATTCATTCATTCATTTATTCATGATAACTTGTAAAAACTTAGATTTAATCTTGCATATCTTTGATATTAAAAAAAAAACTGTAACATTCAAACAACAGTTTAGGTTTTGACAATCCTTATTTATTTTTAAATATTTTGAAATATTTCCATATAATATGCACTCATTCAGAGGGAACTCTGTCCTCGTACTCATTGACACTGTGACTCACCAGATCCTCAGTTCCACTCTTGGAGTTTAGGAGCTACTGTGTGCTCTGACCTGGTTCTCATCATATCTACAGGATTGATTCCTACTAACTGCATATCATGAAGATCTTCAGGTTCATCACCTCACATCCTTACGGCTGGAGTCCCTCAGGGGTCAGTTCTTGGTCCACTTCTATTCTCCCTGTACACTAAATCACTGAGCTCAGTGATCAGACCTCATGCCTGACCTATCACTGTGATATCATATCAATTCTCAGATCCTGAAGATTTCTTATTCATATCATTAGATAAACATACAGTATTTAAATAAAATAAGATAAAATAAGTATTAAAATAAATTAAATTAAAATAAAATAAGTATTTACATAAAAAGCTGCTCAACCTCCTATACAAGCTCTGGTTATTTCCAGAATTGACCACTTCAACCTTTTCCTTCTTTTGGGGTCCCTTCTTACTGGATATTTCCTCTACAGAAAATTCAGTATGCTGCTGCTCGACTGGTTCATGACGTCCTGAATTTCTCACATGTGACTCCGCTTGCTTCCTGTTGGAGCAAGAATCAAATCCAAAACTCTTGTCTTTGCATTCCAGGCATCAAAGGCTTCACACATCGGCAAGCCAGCTCAGGTCTTCAACCTGAGAATAAATATTTTTAAGAAAATGTAACAAAAAAATGTCTGAACAGCTTACTACAACGATCGTAGCATTCAGACATGCCATTTTCCTGTACAAGAGATGCCATTTTCCTTATGGCATCTAATTATTATACTTAAGTGTGACCTAAAACATCACAAGTCTTAATCTTTTTTGTTTTATCCCTTTGCTCAGAGGGCAAAATAAGGTAAATTCCTGGGGTTTTTTTTGTTTGTTTGTTTGTTTTTGTTTTTTTACAAATCCAATTTAAGTCTTACTTTCCCAAAATTTAAGCATTACACACCGTAAACAGCTGTTTCTACCATCAGCTGTATTTTGCTTAGCTGGAACACGATTCTTTGATGGTGAAAGTATTTGGGTTGTGATGTCCCAAATACTTGGACACGTTATGTCGGGAGTTCTGGCAGTCTGTAAACAAGTCCCGAGGCGACACATCTGTTCAGTTACTGAGTGCTCCAAAACAAAGAGACACACAATTTCATATGTAGGTAGGTAACTTATTAGTTTGAAAAATGACATGCAGCTTTTTGTTGATATCATCGCTATTTTCTTTATATGAAAGCTGTTTTTGCGCAATAGTTAGACTGTCTACGCCACCAGGGAGCCTGAACAAACAGGCTTCAAGTCTTTAAATCATTAGCTCTTACATTTAGAGGCAAGACTTGGAGTAATAAAACATAAATGAGCATAAGCATAAATACAGAATACAAAAATGTCTTTCAATGTTTTAGAAAGCTTTAATTTATGCTCTAAACTTCAGTGGCCAATATTAAAATAAAGAAAGTACCTCTAAAGGAATATATACAGTATCTCTACCAGGCATAAGTCGTATAGTGTTAAAATATGGTCAGGGTTATAGAGGATCCGGAGCAAGATGGTGGATCAGTGGATCTTGGGACACACCTACGGGCATGTTTTTGGGAGGTGGAAAGAAACTGGAGAACGTGGAAGAAGCCCACGTGGACATGAGGAGAACATGCAGAGGACCCTGGAGCCAGCACAGCTACACCCTGCACCACCGTTTCACCCGTGGTCAAAATGTATGTATTTTCAAATGCTATAAATCATAACCACTTTCGCTTTTACTGAAGAGAAAATAGAAGGAATGAATTAAGAAAAAAAAAAAAAAGGAGAAGGATCAGACTGACAGAGATTCCATCAGTGCCTCAGATGAACCTTAGCTAATGTGGATGTGCGCATTATTACACAGGCAATAATGATTCAGCCAAATGTAACAAAGTGAAGTGAGTAATAGTCACAGCCTACTCAATATGCGTCAATATTAAACGTCCAAGTGTTTAACTAACCCAGTATAACGCTTTTTATTAGGGAACCCGTTTTTGCTGCAAATATTACTGCTACACTACAAAATAGTTTATAGGTTACAGCCCATGTTCTGTGTATTTATTGTCCTGTTCTGTGTATTTATTGTCCTGCACTCATCTCATACTGTTGTGTATTTGCACTTTATGTAGTCCTGTATACTGTTCTGTGTTACACCATGGTCCTGGAGGAACGACATTTCGTTCCAATGTATACAAGCTCTATAGAGGAATGACACTAAAAACCCACCTGACTTGACTAATGTGAGCGCTTTACTTTCTCTGTGCTGTTCGTCATTGTATAAGAGTGTAATGTTTTCTGTGATGTGCAGATTTCTCTCTACAGAATGCATCACGGAGACGAGATAGTGCTCAACATGTACAGTATATTAATCGCTGCAGTTACATTCCATTAACGCCTAATTATTCAAAGTGATACTTTTAATTAAACGAGTTACAACACCCGCACAATTTAAAGTCGGCATTCCTGAATTAAAAACAGAAAAAGGAAACGTAATTCGCCGCCAAGTCTGACAGGTAATTCATCTCGATGAACCAAACAGACATCCATGTAATTCATGACTACACCTACGCATAATATTTAATAATTACTCAGTAAAGCCAGGTTCACACTTCACATATTTATATTAATTAATTATAATACAGAACTTAAAGCAAGTAAGTAATTCTAATAATTTTCTTCTTTTTTGTCTAAAAATCACACGAACCACTAAAATGTTTATTTATTTATTTTTTGCTGCTGCAGTGGGCAATTTTTCATATTTGAATTCATGAAGGTTTGAAAAAAAAAATCAAATCAAAAACATGTTTCCTGGTTTTCCCAGTTTCATCTCGAAACGAAATATGAATGAGGAGGAATATTATTTTGAGAAACTATGGCAATACATAACATAGCATCTAATTTATTGACTCAAGAGATTCAGAGCTCTTCAGTGTTTTAATAAATGCTATGCAAATAATTTGGCTTAAGGCAACGTACTCATACAATCGGAGCACTCTAAGAAAATTAAACACTATAATGAATTCTCTGAAACTTGTACAGAAAGTGAACAAGTTTAAGCCGGACGTCTGTGTGCAAGCGCTCAGATACACAGCCGCCTGGCTCAGACGTGATACAGATGAAGAAAAGATCGCAGTGCTTGAGTGCGTGAATAACAGTCGTATTTATGTTTGATGCATCACTCTATCATTTTAGAGATTTTTGCATTCTGTTGTAACCATATATCTAAACATAAGTGTTAATTCGTTGTTCGGTTCTGTAATTTCATTATTCCTGTGAGAAGTTAGCGGTTGTGTGCCATGCTGACATCACAGTGGGACATCGCTAGCTAGCGCAGTTACAATGCTGTTTAATAGCAGATAAAATTTCAAAGACCTCAAACATAAGGGAAAATGATCAGGTTTTGCTGTTAGCTCTTAAAAACTAAAAAAGCAAGAGCTTCTTTTCTCACTCACCATTTTCCAAGAACCTTCAAAGTCTTATTAATGAGAAATCCAACATAGAAGTACTAGTCAGGACTCAAAGTCCCAGAATGCAATGCAGCTATACGATGGCAGAGTTATGTCTCAGCTCCTTAGCAATCAACGAGATGGTGTTGACGGTGGTGTTAGCATGAAATTTGAAGTTGTGGTAGAGATGAAGCAAGGGCTAATGCTGCATTCGACTAAAGGTCGTAACTCGTAATTTCCGACCTCCGACTAGGAAAAACAAAACCCTCAACTTCGAATTCCTACTCTCAAAGTCAGGACAGTCTCCTCATCCCTGAGTTCAGCAAGTGACATCAAATCAACATGGCTGCTCGACGTACAGACATATTAGCTTGTTAAGTCTATAATACTGACTATACAGTTTGTTGTTTTGAGGAGGAAAATATGGTTAAGGCTCTGAGTTACTGATCAGAAGACCAGGGGCTCAAGCCCCAGCACTGCCAAGCTGCCACTGTTGGGCCCTTGAGCAAGGCCCTTAACCCTTTCTGCTCCAGGGGCACTGAATCATGGCTGATCCTGCGCTCTTGACCCTAACGTCCTAACAAGCTGGGGTATGCGAAGAAAAGAATTTCACTGTGCTGTAATGTATATGTGACAAATAAAGGCTTCTTCTTCTTCTTCTTAAAAATATATGTAAGATATAACTCATCACAGATATCCAGCTAACTTGCTGCAAACAAAAAGATGAACATGGAGGCATTCGTGGGGTTTTTTTCCACACTTCGCAGGGGACGTTGAAAGTGACACAATTCTGAGGTAGCTTGAATGCAGCGTAAATCCCACCGCACCACTATCAGCAGGTAGTCGAACGGCATTATGGGTAATGTAGGAAGTGAAAACAGCACTGAGATTTTCTTTAAAATGTAAAGTGCTTTATAAATAAAATGTATTATTATTATTATTAAAACAGACCAACTAAAAAAAAAAAGTCAACTCAGAATTTTATTACAAAATAAATCATGGATGCCACTGAAGAACATTATTATAAGGATTACGTCGTTCAGGGTGGATCTTTATTTCGATAGTCTCACACTAAATGCTACCCATCACTCATAAGTTTGTTGCGGCTTCCTGTGGGAATCCGGGGCCTGTAATGCCCCCTGCTGAGGTGTTTAATACGAGCGAGGAGCGAAGGTTGGCGTTAGGAAGGTTATGCCTGCGAGCTGCATTCTCCTGCATTGTTGGTCTGTCTTGTCTGAAACTGCCTCTGAATTAAAAGATCATTATAACATCTGCTGGTTTGAGGCTATGACACTGACAGATGGCCAAGTGTGTGAATGTGTGCAAGCTCACGCACAGACAAATACTCACACAAACACTGCACCTAGATTCCAGTGAACGACTGTCAAACTGCAAGCTCCCTAAATAGCGTGGCTAGGAGAACAATTTAATCGATCGCCGATTTCCAGTGATGTATCTATCTGAATTGATGCAAACCACGTTCATCGGTGAAACCTGATTTTAAACAGTTACAGCTCTCTATCATCGCAAAAAGGACTTACAGAAACATCTGAAAGCTAATCTCATGATCAGATTTTAAGATATTTATAATGAAACAGTTTTTAATGCTGTCGCAGTGCTGTTATAAGTGTGTTATAAGAGATTTGTCTTGAATATCCTGGTTAAATAAATGTTAAATTTAAAAAATTCATAAATAATAATAATAACAATAATAATAAAAATAGGTAGATGAATTTGATCTGAACTCGTAACAAAAGACAAAGACTGGAATTAGATTTGGAAAAGATTTTTTTTTTTACATTAAAAAAAACAGGAAGGATTATATGTTTTTCGTTAGGACCGAATTTATTTATTTTTTTATTTTTTAATATATATTTTATACTTATACTTTACATTTAATATATTTATTATATTTGCAGTGAAAGCTGCGATTTTGTCATATTTTGTTCTTGCATTTCTAAAACTTTTTACAAATTTTAAAGAAAAATATCAGATGGGTATCGATTTCAGCTGATGCTCAAGGTTTCAGGAAAAAGTGGTATTGTGCTATCTTTAATAATACATAAAAAGGAAACGTTGGAGAATTTAGGCATGTGTTTGGATATGTTTTCATTGTGGACCAAAAAAAACGTTGCCAGTGTGCAGTGAGCTCGAATGATTACCTTAACACCAAAATCATTTATTTTCACATTGGTATTATTCAGGGTTAGAATTTCTATTAAAATGGAAACATTTTTAGATCTATAGTTAGCCTTCGGGCTCTTCGGGACATCAGGTGGGGAAGATGTTTCTTTTAGGTTTTTACATCTCTACTCTCATCACGATCTGACCACGGGGGTTTAACTCTGACGTTACAGTGAACTAAACGTTCTGCACTGGTCCTTAAGTCTATTAGAATTACATTTTACCTTCTATTACCTTCTACAAACCCATTCCTATTCCTCTCTCCTCTCTCTTTCGGCTATCCCTCATCCACCTGTCCTGCCTGCCCTGTCAGCTGTTGCTTAGATCCGGATTCAGTGGCCTTTCGTCCCAGTGGGATGGGGGGAAGAATGGGTTTGGCGTTGGAGCCTGGACGTCCCGGAGAGGAGGCCACAGTCGGGGACGCTTGCTCGGGAGCTGAGCGTGAGGAATCTGGGCTCAGACCTGGCTCCATGTGATCTGCAGGGAAAGAACACTCATACAGTACGGTCCAACAGTAACGCTGTAACTAATGAATACATGACTCTTTAAACAATGTCATTCTTCATGAATAACTGTAAATAAAGCATACAGTACTTTTGGCAAGTTCGCAATCATTCCTTTTTTTCCATAATAATATAAAACAAAACAGTTCTAATCAGATGCTAGCACTCTGCAGCGTCATCGGTTTTAGACAGAATGGTGTACATTACTACGTAGCATTTAAATTAATATCAGAAACCTCATGCATTTAGAAAGTGATCAAATCTCAAAGTGAATGCTTTTAGCATTAGATTATTTATATTTTTTTTAATGGTTTAGACCATAGCACTGTTGAATTCGCAAGGCTGACTGGTCAGAAGGTGTTGATTCATTTTCTATAACGGCAGCTCTGACGGTAGTTCCGGCTCTAATACGCTATCGTTTCTACAGCAACAGCTGACGCAGACACTTGTACGGCAGACCCTCTGTATATACAAATTTTAAAATGTCTGTAATTGCTGATATGATGAAGTTTTCATTGAGGAGATGTTTATTTATCATTTAGGGAAGTTGTCAGTCACAGGGAAGTTTCAGGACAGAGGAGTTTAAGCTTTGCTGTTTCTCAGTAACATTAACTTCAAAATAGAGAGAGAGAGAGAGAGAGAGAGAGAGAGAGAGAGAGAAGCTGGTGAGGGAACGAATGTCTACAGCTGCTTTGTAACTAACTTGCTTCGTGGACTTTCCACAACATTAAGCACAACTTTAAACAATAATACATACGATGTGTCTTTCTTTAATAAATAAAAATTGTAATCGTTGAGAAATTGCTGTGGTATAAGAGAAATAAAACTGTGCTGTTATAGTAAAATAGTCAACTTTGGGGTAGATTCTTTATATATTATATATAATTTTTACAATTTATTGCTTTCCTCTTAATAATGTTCAAACAAATTAAGCAATGATTTATTTTTTTTTTCAATCCAGCAACTTTATCTTACTCCGAAAAGCTCGTTTACTCAGTAAGTTTGCTACTATGTTTAGGTTAGAAAGAGGTCCTCAGTAATAAATATCAACTGAGTACCAATTTTTGACAAGTGATGAAACAGAAAGAGCCCTTGCCTAGTGGAATGTATAACCGTACATTGAATGTCAGGAACAAGCATGCTCTCTTAAAAGATGACGAGCATAAACACTGTCAGGAAGCTCATTTAATTCCTCTGTGCCTACAAAAATAACCAAATGTCGTTGGTACTAAATTTAAAACTTTTGATTCTGAGAGTTAAACGGAGAGGTACATGTGGTCCTTGCCTTTGAGCGTTTCCAGGTTTTGCCCCAACAGGGAGACATCCAGAGGCTCCACCTTTGGCCCTGATCCTGCATCCAAGCCATCAGCTGGGCTTCCCACAGAGAGTAACCCTGTAGAGCCGTTCATGGACAGGCCGGAACTGGCGCAGGATTCCTCTGAGCTGAGACAGAGAGGGAGGAAAAAGAAAATGAGAATATATTGTACTCCTATGTAGACTTCTATTAATTTGATATAATATATCTGCTCTTAACTAACTAAGAAGTCTCTGTTTATTCCTTAGGGGAAAGTTTTCACCCACTGCATTGTGTAAGGAACCCTCTGTGGCCTCAGTGCTTCAGGGCTATATACACTTCTGCCCAGTAACGTAAAGAAACTAAAGTTGCTGCAGGCGTCTTTGGCAGCTCATTACGACTCCTAGGACTATTCTTAACAGACTAAATTAGCACATGTTTTAATATCTTGGAGCTATGCATATTTCACACATGTAGCTGTGAATTCTCGGTTTTTGCAAGCGGACCCAGAAGAGCGGCACAAACACCGACAGCTATAAATTTGCATTTATGTATATTTCAGACACATCCCATCCCCACCCCAACCCCCATCTAGTGACCCCCCCCCCACACACACACACACACACCCTGCTCGTTGTGAGAGCTAGTACGTTACCTCAGCCCTGCAGATTACGACTCTAAGGTTGGATGAATAAAAACAGGTGCAAAAAGCTACAGCCAAATGCTGTGAATTATTCCAGAAAAAAATATTAAGTAATGTTTGTGTATAAGTAATAAAAAAAAACCTCATTTAAATCTAAAAAAAAAAAATGTATGCTGGGTGCACAAGGTTTGGAGGTAAACGAGATGAGTGCAGGTCAGAGGTTAGAGGTCAACAGGTCATTCTGTGTGCTGTGTACCTGCTGTCCTCGTTATGGTCAGCAGACTGAGGGGTCAGTAACGATGGAACTGGATGAACATATCTGCAACATGCAAACACACACACACACACACATATAAATAAATAATAATTTGGGATATATAACACTGTTCAGATTACAGCACACTAAATTATTCATGCTGCCTTGATTGATACCATCCCCCTCACTAATGTTATATAAGATTAATTCATAAATACATTCAGCTCTGTCACATTCAACTGTCTCATTCTCAACAGAAAGAGTAATGCATCGATTTTTCTTCAAACGTAATCAAAATATGTAAAATAATATTTAATATTGCTATATGGCTATTTTCCCGCCACATGGCACATTTCAGAAAACTGTCATTATAATCAAGTTTTTCATTTATTGAGGTTTGACTTAAAGCGATTTAATTCAAATGGCCAAACAAACAGATTAATAACAACACAATAAATGGTCAACCCATATGTGGTTTTCCCCCAAACTGTTGCCATAAAGTTGGAAGCACACAATTGTATACAAAGTGTCTGTATGCTGTAGCTTTACAATTTCCCTTCACTGGAACTAAGAGGCTCAAACTCTGTTCCAGTGTGACGATGCCCCTGTGCACAAAGCGAGCTCCATGAAGACATGGTGTGTGAAGGTTGGAGTGGAAGAACTCGAGTGTCCTGCACAGAGCCCTGACCTCAACCCCACTGAACGCCTTTGGGATGAACTGGAACACCGACTGGGATCCAGGAGTGGAGGTTATTATAACAGCAAAGGGAGATTAGATCTAGAATGGGATGTACAAATATGACCTTTGGCCATATAGTGTATGTTTATGGGCCGCTTGGGAATCTGTGTGAGTGATCATGGACAGCTGTATGCATCCAGAAACGACACGGAAATCAAAGCCAGCAATCAAAAACTACGTAGGGAAATTGAAGTGTCTAAAAATGCATGCTGACTACAAATAAAAACTGTCAGTGAAAATCTTTTCTTTATGTGTGAGAAGATGTAAAAAAAAAAAAAAAAAAAAAAAGGCAAAAATTGATGGAATTCAATTTAATAATAAATATTAATGGAATATTTTTGTTAAACCCCTCGAATTAAATCTGAAAGTCTACACTTCAGTCACATCTTGATTTCAAATCCTTCCACAGTGTACAGGGCAAAATTATGAAAACCGTCACTGTCCAAATACTTATGGATCTGACTGTATAAATCTCGGAAAAGATGGTGATGATGGTGGCTACGTTTGCATCAATAAAGTAACTTCGGGAAAATAAAAGGAAAACGGAATACAGACAATGTCTTTTAATGTTCATTTATTATCATAGGTGGTTTATCCCTTGAATCCGGAGCATATCCTGGGAACGCTGGACAAGACACGGGTCCGTTGCATGGCACCACACACACACACTCTCACACACACACACACACACACACACACACACACACCTGTATGCACAGAGATATCACAGGTCTTTTCCCAGTTGTCCGCAGCCCCCAAAGTGCTTAAAGATGTTAACGCCAGGTTATGGCACTATTAACCAATGTTTATATTTTCTACTGTACTACTACTGTACCTTTTAAAGAGCTGTGTGTAAGCCCTGGGAATCTTACCCACCAGGGCTTCTCGAACCATCTGCTGTCTCCTATGGATAGACGCCAGTTCCTACAGCACAAGCAACAGAGAGCCAATGCCTTCAAGCACTGAAATTTATCCAAACATAATCATGATTTCCAAAGCATTTGTCTTTTTTGCACCATGTACTCATTCATCATTTTTTTTTTGTTTGTTTTTTTTTTTACTTTTGTTCATTCTGTCTGACTCACTGCTGAGGTTTTCTGAGGCAGCAGCCTGGTCTGGACTTTGCTGTAGTAATTTTGGCTGTAGGTGTCTGTGGGGTTGGCATCTAGCTTCTTGGCTGCCGTAGACTCACCACCCTCATCTGAAACACACACACACACACACACACACACACACACACACACACTTGTATTTGACTATCATTATTTCTATTAACTTATGTATTACTGCAGCTACTGTATTTGTACACACACAGACACAATAAACCCATATTCAAGTGACGGCACGAAAAAAAAGCAATATTAATTCATTTCAAGAGCAGCAGCCGTTACATAAACCAAAGCACTTTGAGGCTCAGTGAGTCTACAGAATAAAAAAGGGGAGAAACAACGTCTGGAAAACGAACTTATGAGTCAGTTTTACGTAGAAACATTACTGCGACTAATTATTTAACCAGCTGTTAAAATTGCAGTTCATGTGTACCAATAAATCAATAACCTACGATGCAAAGCAGCTGTGGACCTTCACTAGGAAAATGTAGCTTCCATAGTGTCTGCTAAAGTAACGTAAGGATTTAATAAATGTATACCACAGCGCGGCTGAATCCTCCATTCTGATTGGTCAGAAGGTGTGCATTCATTTATATTCATTTTATAGACGTTCCACAAGGTTAAATCAAACTATAAACTAAAAAGTGCATGTTGCTCGTTAATAAATTTCTAAATCGTAGTTTGTAAGAGCACGATAATGACGCACTTCGGAATGTGCTGCTGTATCAAAATAACACACTCTGGGGTGGCAAATGACCCGACGCGAGTCGTGTGTATTCGGGCGGCATGATTAATGATTAAATAGAGATCTTTTTTTTTTCAGGCTTAGAATTGAGATCCCAATTACTACTCACGATTCTGTTTCGACTGTGTATGGAGCAATATCCACTGCAAGAAACAAATTGTAAATATGAAAGCAAAAGCTGATAGAACTGACTGAGTTTTACCTGCGGGGGCATTCGGCGGTGTAACTCCGGTGCTCCATCCACCTTCTTTCTCCTGCTCCTCCAGACCCAGGTACTCCTTTATAAGCTGCCTTAGAGCGCTGTATGCCTCTTTGCGATCATCTAATAGTTAAAAAAAGACACTTTTAAATGATTGTAAGGTTAGTTCCTAAACTTATCAAAAAACATCATGTGTAAAAACATGTTATATATCGCGTACATAAGCAGCTACATTAGATGGCAGTAAGTAACGTCAAAGAAGCTGCTTTGGATGAGAACTTTTTGTTCAGTGAGAATTCAAGAGAGCTACAAGCTCACAGTAGAGCTACACGCATTTAATTATGTGAGCACACATTCTTAATAAACGTAATACCGATTTAAATCTCATTTAATTGATCAAACGTCAAAGGTCCCCACCACAGATGATCACGCTGTCAAAGAAGCCAGGCCGCTCCCTGCTGATTTTGGTGTAGAGGTCGAGCCGTGACACGGCTTTCTCTATCTGGGTGTTAGTGTAGAAGCCTCGGGCCTTCATGTGTGAAACGTAGTCTTCGATTCTAGTCGGGATCAGCAAGATGTATCTGGGTTCGAAGTATGAGGTTTTGAGACTGAACACACCCTGTGGACAGGAAGTAGAGCCACAAATACAAATAGTTTACAAAATATGTATTTATTCACTGTAAGATATTTCAAGTTGGTTAAACGAAGAAACGAAGGTTCACCTGCTACCTTAGAAACGCGAGTAAACTCACCTTGAAGATTCAAGAATCAACTCAGAGTCAAGACAGTTGATTACTTGAAGTTAAATTTTTGCAAACTTGAGTTCAATATCTAAAACTTGTCATGATAATTGGAATTAAAGAGAAGGAATAAGTGCATATAACTTAATGGGGCTATAATACTGTCTTACAGCCTACCTGTAATAAAGAATAATTACTTGAAGTGAATATATTTTAAATATTTGAAACGCTCAGTGATGCCATTTCAAACATTTATAATGTTTTTATAATCATTAATAAATATTAGAGTTGCTTTATAATTGTTCGTATTTATATAAGTTGTGCATTACACTGCATGGTATTATAATGAATAGTTATGAAGGAACTACATTAAATTATCCCACAGCGCTTTTGAATTCTTGAATCTGATTGGTCAGAAGGTGTTGTTTAATTTCCTATAACAGAAGTTCATTCTAATATGTTATCATTTCAATAGTATTAACTCATTCACAGAGGACTTGTAACCTCAAAACCTAAGACTAGTAATAAAAGGATTTTTAAAAAAATGTGTTTAATGGTTGATATGGGGAAGCTTTCTGTTAGGAGACATCTGTTTAACCAACAGCTGTTTTCTACCATGAGAAATTTTGCACTCCGTGGTTTCTCCGTAACATGACAAGTTGTAATTTTTTTTTTTTTTGCCTTATGAACTTTGAGAGAGAAAAAAGAGGGAATAAGGAATATGTTTATAGCTGCTATAATGTAACAGGAACAGGAACCTGTCTCCACAAAATTAAATGTAACTATAAATGGATAAAAAAAATTTTAATTGTTGGGAAATTACTGAAGTATGAGAGGAATAAAACACTTCTGGGCATGGTGTTATGGGAAAGTAATCCACTTCGGGTTGGTAACCCATATTTTCATACACAGTAACACCACACCACCTCGTGTTTTATACCTTAAATTGTACATTATACGTTAAATTATAGAGTATTATAGAGCTTTATTAGGCTTTATGATTATAAAAATGGAAGGAAACATTACGACTTCATACAAACTTCAGAGGCTTCTTGGAACGTGTTCCCCAAAAAAAAAAAAAGACTGATAAATTAATGAGAATAACAAAAAACATCTTGTTCTTGTCTTAATGGTTTGTCTACCATGGGAAGGGTTGTATGTTTTCCTAAGTGGAAGCTGTCTCTAACAGAAAGACCAACAAAATGAATGCCATTGTGCTGTCTAACCCGTACTGTACCTCCAGCTCCATATGAACACAGCAGGCAAGCCCCTCTCTGGCCACGCTCTCGATGGCCTCTCGAGACAGCCCGTACCAATGCCCTCCATACTGCATCGTCTGCACAAAGCTACCCTGAAAGAGAAAAGGGGTCAGACTCAAAAACAGATAAAGAGTAGCCCATGCTCTAGTGTAAGCATGCTTTATGCCTCAAATTCATCTGCTAAACAGATCCTGTCTTGGATGTTCCACATGTCAATGCTCTCAAACCTTTAGACGGGAAAAAGCCCCTGCTCACATTTTCACACCACTAACCTTTGACCCTGTCGACTAGCATCTGGATCTGGTTAAGAATTTGACTGTGAAGCTTTTTCTCTATCTTGCGTGAGACGATGAGAGGACAATGCTCAAAGGTTCATTGTCGTTCTCTGGGTGAGCTGGCATTAAAACACAAATACAGATTACAACCATATGCTAATCCTTTTTATTATTTCACTTTAACAGACCCTGAAATGAGCATTAGCTGAGCTCAGGAGAGCTACCGAATGAGATTAATTTGCTGATTGCCAGCTGGCTGCGAGGGCGCCTACCGCGTCTGCGAGCACATCTGCGCCTGAGTGATATGAGGTCAGGCTGGTCTGTAATACTCACCTGAGATTTTCTCCTCTGTCCTTGTTACATATGCTTACAATCACGCATCAAAGGAGCTCAGCACTAAATCAACCTGAAACCTCTATTTATCAAACCCACCGGACTTTAAAAAAGGAAACTCTAACAGGCAAAGCTTTAAGATACCGGAGGGCCGGAGAAACAGATCACGTACAACGTTCTGCCCGTCATCTCTTTCAAACGTTTAGCAAGTCAGCACTTTTTTGACGCAAGTTCAAAGTGAACGCCGCCGTCTCGTTGGTCTGCTGGACCCACACACAATGTCATGCCATGATAGCTGATTAACTATATTTTCTAGACATCGCAACAAGAATTACAGTTGAAGGTCAAAGATCAATATTTTGAACTAGGGATGCATCAATATCATTTTTCAAACTAAGTATGAGTACAGGGATGTCACAGAACATACTATTTAGCTCTCTCTCTCACTCTCTCTCTCTCTCTCTCTCTCTCTCTCTCTATATATATATATATATATATATATATATATATATATATATATATATATATATATATATAACACACTATATTGCCAAAAGTTTTGGGACGTCTGCCTTTACATGCACATGAACTTTAATGACATCCCATTCTTAATCCGTAGGGTTTAATATGGAGTTGGCCCACCCTTTGCAGCTATAACAGCTTCAACTCTTCTGGGAAGGCTTTCCACAAGGTTTAGGAGTGTGTTTATGGGAATTTTTGAACATTCTTCTTGAAGCGCATTTGTGAGGTCAGGCACTGATGTTGGACGAGAAGGCCTGGCTCGCAGTCTCCGCTCTAATTCATCCCAAAGGTGTTCTGTCGGTTTGAGGTCAGGACTCTGTGCAGGCCAGTCAAGTTCCTCCACACCAAACTCACTCATCCATGTCTTTATGGACCTTGCTTTGTGCACTGGTGCACAGTCATGTTGGAAGAGGAAGGGGCCCACTCCAAACTGTTCCCACAAGGTTGGGAGCATGGAATTGTCCAAAATGTCTTGGTATGCTGAAGCATTAAGAGTTCCTTTCACTGGAACTAAGGGGCCAAGCCCAACTCCTGAAAAACAACCCCACACCATAATTCCTCCCTCCACCAAACTTTACACTCGGCACAATGCAGTCAGGCAAGTACCGTTCTCGCCAAACCCAAACCCAGACTCGTCCATCGGATTGCCAGACAGAGAAGCGTGATTCATCACTCAAGAGAACGAGTCTAAACTGCTCTAGATTCCAGTGGCGGCGTGCTTTATGCCACTGCATCCGACGCTTTGCATTGCACTTGGTGATGTAAGGTTTGGATGCAGCTGCTCGGCCATGGAAACCCATTCCATGAAGCTCTCTACACACTGCTCTTGAGCTAATCTGAAGGCCACACGAAGTTTGGAGGTCTGTAGCTATTTACTGCGCACTGTGCGCCTCAGCATGCGCTGACCCTGCTCTGTGATTTTTCGTAATTACCTAGACATTAGTTCAGTTTGGATAGTGATGCAGTGGGCAGATTTAGGGTAATATTTAATAAACATCAGTGCGCTAAAGGACACAATTATCCTCTGAGACGCACCATACGAATCATGTTTTGAAATTCTTCATCCTGGACAAAGTGGTAGTCACAGCCATCTTCCTCCCCGAAGTATGGCCCCCTGGTGGTGTGGCAAGCCCTAAAACAGACACAGCATGTACTATTCCTATTTGCAAGACAATTTATCGTCAGCTGTGTGAAATATTTTCCACAGCAGGCAGGAGATGTTTGTGGAACAACAGCACATCCATTCATAAATATGAAGATATAATATAACACTGAGAGACAACAAGCACTTACCCATAACCAAAGTAGTAACTATATTCATGGCACAGCTTATGGGCCAGCTCCCGCTTTCCACATGCCTGTGGCCCTGTCAGGACCAGCATGGGGTATGGAGTGTCCAGACTGGGCAGGGTGCTGGACGTTAAACAGGAAGAACAAAATGTAAACATTCAGTACAAAATCAAGTAAAGGTTTAAAGTAGGCTTTCTTCATTTAAAACATTTGTAAACAAAATCTATTTCACACAATTTCCCACATACAAGGGTTCAGAATAGTGCTGTCCCATAGTAGTCACAGATGCCTCCCAGTGTCCCGGTTCCCATGGCAACAGTTTTGTTTTGGTATCTGTTTTGGTCCTGTCTCCTCTGCTCATCCTGTCATTGGTTTATTTCCCAAATGTGTGCACCTATTCTGTGTTTAGTCCACAATTAGTTTGCCTACTTATACCCTGGTGTGTCTCGTTTCAAAGCCTTGTTATTTGTTAATCTCAATTCTGAGCCGTATTTCTATAGTCCCATGTTGTTCCTAGTTTTTTAGTGCTTCCAGACTGGCCCAGTAAGGGATGCAAATTTTCTAGTCAGTCTGAATTAAATCTTGTAAAATGCAAAAACCTTATTTTACGTTTTTGTCAACTTACAAACAGCAGGCCAATACCAAGAAGCAGAATAGGGTGATTTTAATATTAATTCAGCCAATAGCACCTGTCAAAGATGCCTTGCGGCTGCATGTGCTGGTACATCATGTGGGTCATGTGATCTCTGGCTGCCACAACCTCTAGAGACGGATCGTACTTGTTGACAGCCAAAACCTAAAATCAAGAAATAGAGACTAACCAAAATCCATGAGCTAAGCAAAACAATCCATAATCATTATCAGACATCCCTGTTCATTATGTGTTATAGATTTTAAGGTATAAACAAACCTTATAGACCCTATAAGGTTTGTAAACAAGCCAAATGTGCACACAACTTGGTTGCAAAAAGATCCAAGTAGCCTAGCAACCTGACATTACTTTCTTATAATCTGATTGAAGAATCTATCAAGAATGTTATTTAGAGATGGGCTTGAGAGTAGCTAAAATGTTATCGTTGTAGCGCTTATTTGGCTAAACTAACACTTTCAAATGGTGTAACTCTAAAAGATTCTTATGGCCTGGCATCCTGTCAGTGGCTACATGATGCTAAGTTATGGCCTAGCCTACAATGACCAGATATGTATATGCCATGTATATAAAAAAAAAAAAAATATATATATATATATATATATATATATATATATATATATATAAATATAAATATGAGATAAACTCAATTGTTAGCTGAACAAAGTTAGCTAGCAAAACATGTCTATTGTAGGCAACTCCTCAGTAAGAACATGACCTAGGTATCTAGCATTAGATAGCTAGTTTGTTGATGTAGATTTTAGGTGAGCAACGTACCTAGGCATGTTAGCTAACTAGCAAGCTAAGCCTGTTAAATTACCATCTTCACCGATATGATCGTTAGCTACTTAGCTGAGATGAAAAGATCGCTGCAATGACGGAGCTATTCTGACCAATTATCCCTCCTAATTGCCTGTAAGCACAAGTATCTTTTGTTGTCTGATTTTAAAGTATGCAGTAAAAGTGAATGTGTTTATGAACATTTTATCGATTCCGACACCCAACAGCATAACACAACATTTTACAAAACAAATTCTGGCTCTGCTCTTAAAAATCACCATAGGCTCCTGCTACGTTTTTGCAACCAGTAGGCGCAGCTGACTTCATAGTGACATCACTCAGGGGTCTATAAGCACAATATAAAACTTGAAAATTGTAAAACTGTATTTCCATAAAGCATTTTAAATCAATTGATAAACTGTCAGTATTAGATACCTTACCAATACGATCAATCGAAGAACACAAACATTACTAGAATTACCTTTTCCTCAACAGTCACAGGCTTCTCATCCATAACAGTAAGGTGATTAAGAATGAAGATCACAGCCAGTCTGTAGTCAGGTTGTTCCTTCAGCAGGCAAGAATTAAACCGAGTAGTAAAATGACCAACTGAAACTAAAACTGATGAACAACAATTTTGGAAACAAAAAATTGCTATAATCTCTAACTGTACACATATAAAGCCCAGCAAGGTAGGTGTGTCGGATAAAGTAGCAAGTACAAAAACGTAGCACATAAAACTCCAGCAATATCATTGTGCCTGATACATTTATACACAGTTTCATCTCATGTCAGTGTCACTGCTGTACTAACAGTGGTTTTATGATACTTATTTTCCATTGATGGCTGAGGCAGTGGTTATAAAAATGGTCACAAACTTTGAACATCCTGCAGAGCATCATTAATTCCATTATTTAAAAAAATGGAAAGAAACTGGCACAACTGTGACTCCACTTAAAAGAGACAATCCAACAAAATTCAGTGACTGGATAAAGAGGGGGCTTAGTCAGAGAAGCAACCAAGAGACCAAAGGTCCGGACAAATCCACTGCTCAGATGAGAGAAGCTGTTCACGTGACAACCATAGCTCGGACCCTCCACAAAGCTGGCTAATCATATGTAATACCATTTGGAGTTTGCCAAGAGACATGCTGAAGACTCAGAAAACAATATTTTGACTTTGGCACAAAGAACTGCTTTTGGTGGAAACACAACACTGCTCATCACCCACAGAACACCATCATCACCACAGTGAAGCATGGTGGTGGTAGCATCATGTTAAGCGTCACCTTTGGGGACTTGCTTGCTTCGCTGACTAATCCCCTTTTTACCAGGCCACTGACTTTTTGTGGACGACCTGCTCTAGGCAGAGTTGCAGTTGTGCAAAAATTATATTACTTACTTGTACTGGGTTTCTCTTGAGATTTAGTTCTCTCAGTAGCAGAAGGTATTGCAAATGCATACATTCTTTGATCTCACCAACCTAACATTTGATTAAAAACATATGAAAGAAGCTCTTTTTTATCAGGTTATTTACAGGCTGACATAAGCAATTAGAAGGTCATTTTCATTTAAAATCTAATTACCATATTGCTTTCAAGATTGATATGTGCCAGGAGGTGGAGGTCCTGAAGACCAGACAGGCTTTGAATTCTGTTTGAGGACAAGTCCAGGATCTGCAGACTCCGGAGCGTTTGTAAATTCTCAGTCCTCTTTATCAGATTCCCCTTCTGTACATAAAAAGGATCACCTCAAATCAGGGTGAGGCCTAGAAACTATCATGAAATAAAAATGTCATGATATGTATGCTAGTTTGATGCAGATAGAAGTGGGTGCATCATGTAACATGAAAACAATCCAAGGCACAATCGACCCAAAAACAGTAATATACTGCATACTATACCTTAAGAATTTGACTGTGAAGTTAACCAAAAAGGAACCTAATACTCTAAATGTCTACTTCATCATGTCCTAAGGGTACACTTTTACATATTAGTATATAACAATAAGACAAAAAAGTTGGGAAGCTTTGTAAAATGCAAATAAAAACAGAATGCAATGATTTGCAAATTGCACAAACCCATATTTAATTCACAACAGAACATAGAAAACATAACAAATGTTTAAACTGAGATAGTGTACTGCTTTATGAAAAAAAATTTATATATATATTATTATATATTTATATATATATATTATATATTTATATAGTGTTAATTTTGAATTTGACGGCTCAAAAAAGTTGGGACAGGGCCATGTTTACCACTGTGTAGCATCGCCTCTTCTTTTAACAACAGCTTGTATATGCATTTGGGATGTGAGGAGATGAGTTGCTGGAGTTTTTCAAGTGGAATGTTGTCCCATTCTTGCCTGATATAGGATTCCAGCTGTTCAACTGTCTGGGGTCCTCTTTGCCGTATTTTTCGCTTCATGATGCGCCAAATATTTTCAATTGGTGAAAGGTCTGGACTGCAGGCAGGCCAGTTCAGTACTCAGATTCTTCTGCTATGAAGCCATGCTGCTGTAGGACGTGTGGTATGTGGTTTGGCAGTGTCTTGTTGAAATATGCAATGCCTTCCCTGAAAAAGACGTCGTCTGGATGGAAGCATATGTTGCTCTAAAACCTGTATATACCTTTCAGCACTGATGGTGCCTTTCCAGATGTGCAAGCTGCCCATGCCATACGCACTAATGCATCCCCATACCATCAGAGAAGGTGGCTTTTGAACTGAGCGCTGATAACAAGTGGGATGGTCCTTCTCTTCTTTAGCCCGGAGAACGCGGCGTCCATGATTTCCAAAAAGAGCTAGAAATTTGGACTCGTCTGATCACAGAACAGTTTTCCACTTTGCCTCAGTCCATTTTAAATGAGCTTTGGCCCAGAGAAGACGGCGGCGTTTCTGGATCATGTTCATACATGGCTTCCTCTTTGCATGGTACAGCTTTAATCTGAATTTGTGGATGAAGTGTTCCTGAGCCCATGCAGTGATATCCATTACAAGAGCATGCCTGTTTTTGATGCAGTGCCGTCTGAGGGACCGAAGATCACAGGCATCCAATATTGCTGTAATAATTAAGTAAATAATATTTTCACTGGTCGGTGAACCTCTGGCCATCTTTACTTCTGAGAGACTCTGCCTCTATAAGATGCTCTTTTTATACCCAGTCATGTTACTGGCCTGTTCCCAATTAATCCAATTAGTTTCAAAATGTTCCTTCAGCTGTTGTTAGTATTATTTACTTTTCCAGCCTTTTGTTGCCCAACTTTTTTGAGACATGTTGCTGGCATTAAATTCCAAATGAGCTAATATTTTTCATAAAATAGTAAAATGTCTCACTTTAAACATTTCATATGTTGTCTATGCTCTGTTGCGAATAAAATATGGGTTTATGTGATTTGTAAATCTCTGCATTCTGTTTTTATTTCTTTTTGTTTTTATTCGCATTTTACAAAGCGTTCCAACTTTTTTGGAAATGGGGTTGTACATCATTGTATACATTTCATATACAATGACATTTTTAATTGCTTATTCTGCACACAAGTTCGTCTGCAACACTTTAATGAAGGGCAGTCTTCAGATATTTACAAATGCTTATAGGATGCTTTTGGCAACTTTGATGTTAAAGCTGACTTAACACCACTGTCAAGTTACAGATTTTTGGTGACATTAGGTTGTGTTATGACACTATCCGGGGTGAAATGACAAAGGCTTTATGACAACTGACAAAAACCTACAGAAACATTCATAAACACTTATTCTAACGGGCATCAATAGTGATAAAAGCTGCTTTTGTCAACTTTGATGTAAAGCTAACATAAAACTTATGTCAGGGGACAGACTTTTGGTGACAATAGTTTGTGTCATGATGTCTGGGGTGAAATGGAACAGCTGTTGTTTTGACAACTGACATAAACCTACACAAACGTTTATAAATGCTTATTCCAACAGTTATCAATTGTCATAAAAGCAGCTTTTGTCAACTTTGATGTAACACTAACATTACGCCTATGTCAAGTGATAGACTTTTGGAGACGTTAGTTTGTGTTATGACACTGTCTTGGGTGAAATGACACAAAAGCACATCTGATGAGTGACTTCTTAGCTCAGCATATGTTTTGGTGTCAGAATGATGATGATGATGATGATGATGATGATGGTGGTGGTGGTGTGACAGTTGGCACCTGTTGTAATAAACATTTATAAATGTTTATGTAGGTTTATGTCAGTTCTCATGAAGGGCTTATACAGGTGCCGTGTACCCCTCTGCACACTGCCCTTCAGTTAGGTATTCCCAATTCTTCTCAGACAATGCCAGGATGCACTGCTAGCATTTCCTGTATCATATCCAGGGAGCAGCTGGTACAACATGCTAATAATTCAGGGGCTTTCCAAACCTCTCACTGACCCTCTCTCCTCCTGTCATCCCAGAACCCAGCCCTCCTATTGCAGCTCTGAGCCATTTTGCTGAACGCAGCCCTTATGCCCTACCCTTCACAAGCCCTGTCTGGCAGAGAAGTGCAGATAGCGGGGTAGACACTGACCACAAGGCAGCCCGGATGCTCCGGTGCCAGGGTGTGATGAGGTGAGAGAGAAGGTACCTGACAGGAGCACACTGCTCAGTGTTTCATGCTAGCACAGAGGCCGGCAGGTTCAGCGTGTCACTGTGTGTGTGTTTGTGTGCATGAGTGTACATGCCTGTGTGTGTGCTATTGAATTCAGTCCAGACTCACTCACACTAGCAGCTGTGCCCCAAAGGGGAAACGGACGGCAGAGAGCACAACGATGAAGGATCACTTTGATTAAGGACGCTCCAAACACCCTTCAGAGAAGTGGCTAAGGGTCCGAGGGCATATTGGCATGCCATATGGTGGGCTTCAAACAAGGCTCCATTTTCTCACTTTTAGACATAAAAAAGTCCCAAAATACAACACTGCTGTCAACTGTATCAAAAGTGATAAGGGGAGGAGAGCTGTGCTATGAGCTGAAATACAACGGGTGGGATAACCTTTCTGTAACAATGGACACAGAGACAGTGAAGTGAGCTCAGAACAAATAAGAAGCATAGAAGAAGGTGGGAAAATGAACTTTTGAACAGTGTGACGCAGTGAGCCATCTGAAATATCAGTAACATGGCCTCGTCCTGTGAAAGTATGGCTGTGTTTAGTATCAAAAAAGCAGCAGACTCTCAGACAGAAGCTATACGGTACACTCCTGAGCAAAAAAATGGGCCAAGCCCTAAATGGCAAATATAAAGCTTTTAATGGTCTTAACAACAAATCAATGGTCAGAAAATTAGCAAGAATTAAACAAATGCACTCCTCTGGTACGATTTGCTCATTTACTTTTGCTGCAGGGAACTGTCTGGGGAAAAGCTAGAAACAGGGAAATTCACGTATATAGTGTTTTTGTATGGAAAGGTAAAATCATGATACTGATTAAAATGTTTGATGTAAAATTCAAACTAACACAAAATTTTTCCAAAAATATGTTCTGGGATGTATTTTTTTCCATAAAAGTTTAGTCATTATTTGGTTATCTGCCATACTTGATGCAGCCCATCAAGGGCCAAAAGGCTTAAACATTTAAAGAAATCAAAGGGAATAGCTATCCCATACTAAGTTTTTTTATCTATTTGTTTAAGTCTTGCTAATTTCCTGACCAGTGATTTGTTGATAAGACCATTAAAAGCTTAATATTTTGCCTTTTTTTTTTGTCCAGGAGTATGTGTCCAGCTTGCAAAACTGCCCACAAGATATCAGTAGGCTAGCTTAGATACTTGTTGTTATGGTTACGTTGTTGTCACTTTTTAGTAATCACTTCCACTCAAAATAATTCCTACCTTTCAGTGGGCAAACAGGGCAAACTATAAAGAGTAAGATTATTAGCATATATTATCAATCTGAGTGCCAGTTATTAGAATTATTTATATTATATTATTTATATTATATCCAGAAAGATATTTTTATAAATACTATATTATAATCAGTGTTTAGCAAATTTGCTCATTTTCATCTAGAAATAAGAAAATGTACAGCGCCGTCCACTATGTTGTGACTGGCTTGTGTGATGGACTTTCATATTTAAAAATGAAACAGGTTTGGAGAGATTACCGTGTCATTGCACCTATCGCAAACTTTAAATTTTATTCCAATTTTATTCCAGTGGCACCTGTCAAGGAATAGGATAAATTAGGCATCAAGGGAACAGTCAGTTCTTGAAGTTGATGTGTTGGAAGCAGGAAAAATGGGCAAGAGAAAGGCGTCAGAACACACAGCACATCACAGCTTGCTGCGTAGCCGCACACCGGTCATGCCGACCCCTGTCTACTACCAAACGCGCCTACAATGGGCACATGAGCATCAGAACTTGACCATGGAGCAATGGAAGAAGGTGGCCTCGTCTGATGAATCACGTTTTCTTTTACATCCTATGGACGGCTGGGTGCGTGTGCATCGCTTAGCTGGGGAATATATGGCACCAGGATGCACTATGGGAAGAAGGCAAGCCGGCAGGGGCAGTGTGATGCTCTGGGCCATGTTCTGCTGGGAAACCTTGGGTCCTGTAATTCATGTGGATGTTACTTTGACATGTTCCACCTACCTAAACATTGTTGCAGACCAAGTACATCCCTTCAGTGGCCTCTTTCAGCAGGATAATGCGCCCTGCCACACTGCAAAAATTGTTCAGGAATGGTTTGAGGAACATGACAAAGAGTTTAAGGTGTTGACTTGGCCTCCAAATTCCCCAAATCTCAATCCGATCAAGCTTCTTTGGCATGTTCTGGACAAACAAGTCCGATCCATGGGGGCCCCGCCTCACAAGTTATAGGACTTAAAGGATCTGCTGCTAACGTCTTGGTACCAGATACCACATCACACCTTCAGAGGTCTTGTGGAGTCCATGCCTCGACCAGTCAGAGCTGTTTTGGTGGCACAAGGGGGACCTACACGGTGGTATTACTGTTATGGCTGATCGGTGAACACGGTTGTTGTAAAATATAATGGAAATCATATTATACCATGATATAAACCAATACTGTGATCATTTTAAGGTATACAGTGATATAAATTTGGCTATTCCCAGGCAATATCATCACTTTAACACAGTATAAGCTCTCACCTTCTGAGGAAACTGCATATACTCTATTGGCAAGATATTATTAACTGCTCTCAGCCTGGCATTTCATTTCTAACTCATTGGGCTCAACTGCATAGCAATAAGCTATTCAAAATCAGAAATGCTGCCAATTTAAAAATGTTTTTCATGGGCTACAAATACTGGCCTTTCATTTTCACTAAACTACACACAGTGAAATAGTTAGAATTACTGAAATGAGAAATGCGAACCATTATATAATTATAATCCCATTTCTCCATGGTCATCTATGATTATGTGCTTACTGCACAGCTTTATTTGCCGATTTATTTGCCAAAATTAACTGTCTAGTTTGTTTAGGTGGCCTTGCAGATGACCATGCAATTGTTGATATTGAAAAACCCCATCATCCCTGTCACCAACTGTGAGCACATCCAACTAATGTGGTGTGAATCTCAAGTTAAAAACTACTGTGTCCCACGAATACCACATTAATGCTATTTTCTAGATAACCTTTTCACGGGCCCATACCAACTCCCACTGCAGCCAGACAGAGTCCAGGCTCTTTAAGCTCAACAGGGACCTGTTGAGAGAACAGACATTACCAAGTAGAGCTGTCTGAGTGGCAGATTTCTGAGGCCACTGATACGCAAAATCTTGTTGTGCTCCATGCTGAGGTGAGTCAGGCTACTGCACTTCTCCAGCCCCTGGATTTCGCTGATGGAGTTATCTAGCCAGTGAGGAACCTGGTCAAGGTAACAACTGGAGAAAATGATTTATACTGAGAGACGACAGTGTTCATGCGTTCATCATTTTACGCAGTTTTAACAGTTGTGACACACTAAAATATCTCCTGGTAGGATCATTTTCACCTCGGGCTGTGCTCAGAGTTGAGATAAATGTGCGCAGTGAGACCTATTTTACGTCAGACCTACTTTTCAGTAGTTAGGTGAGCAGCAGTTTGTCGAAAACAGAGGCCAGGTTCACACCTGGTATTAATGCAATCTCAAGTGGACAGCCGAAACGCACAGCTGTTAACATTTGGCTTTTCCAGTGGACACTTGTGATCAGAGTTCATACATCATTTCTGCTGGAGGACGGGTGTCACGCACATTTATTATGTCACTCTTCTTCTGGATTTGTTTTCAGGCAGAAATGTCTGGCGAATCCTATCTCATGTACCTGTATGGGCTGTTTCAAATGTTTTGATTGAGTGGTCTGCTAATAAAACTTGAACGTGAACTTAAATAAGAAACTTGAACGATAAATGAGAGATGAGACATCATAAGAAGCTACTGGCAACTCCTTTAGCCTAGCAGCGGAGAACCCTACCACTCAGTGTGATTTCCGAACAGCCTCGGAATGATTATTTATTTTCCGGCTAAGGCATTAACGCAGTCGATTAGGCGGTCCTACGCTGCCTCATCGGGACGCTTTTGCATTCACACTACAAATGTTAAGTGGTCATATGCATCCCAGACCACCTTCAAAGGTGGTTTGAGTGCTTGGATTACAATGCGTCTCTGAGACACACTGGACTCCATTCACACCTGTACTTAGTGCTATCCACTTACTATCAGATCACCCTGGATGCGTGTTAATGCCAGCTGTGCACGGGCCCATAGTTGTGTCTCAGTTACACATGATTCTGTACTTGGATTTAAGTGCATTTTTATTGTGTGATATCACCTCGAGTGAGGAAGTCCAGTGTTAAGTCCAGTCTGACAGCGTGATGTAACTAAAATATGTCATGCTGAAATGTATGTTTTGGGCATAAAACAACCAAGCAAAAAAAGCTATGAAATAACATTTATGTATTAAATACAAAAATATGACACTATTAATTAATTTATATTAGTCTCTTAACATAAAGTGTGTCATCAATGTAGCAGATGAGTGCTGGGTCAGCTTATCCTTCAAACCCTGGGCAGTGGTGGTCTTGATGGTCTTGACACTGAATAACCCAGGTGTGTAACCCAATATAAAGAAATATTAAGAATATAAAGAATAACATAAAAAAGAGTGCTTTAGTTGTGATGCAGGCTTGTTTAGGGCATAATGAAGAGCATTTGGTAGAACAGCTGTCACTGGCATGAGGACAATTCTTCAGAGTGGTACCGTATCACACCACCCCATCATGATTTATCCCTTACTTAACGGTTGTATACTTGCACTGGCATGAGATAGCTCACATTCGAGAGTCAGTTATGATGCAGTGACATGGAGGTGAGAAGAAATGGAGATGCACCTGAGACTAAATATAAAAGGATACAGTCTAGAATTAGCTTGCGAAGACAAGTATAGGTTGACAAATCCTTCATTGAAGAAATGTGGTTGTGAGAGAAATCCACTTCCTGCAGAAAGGATTGAAGATGTGGTTATTATGACAGTAGAGAAATTTGTAATAAAAATCATTTTAACATGTTTATGTAACTGAATACCACCATTTCACACCTGACACTGGTGCAAATGCCAGTCAAAGGTTTTCGAACATGCTGTATTGACATTGTATTTTTGGTTAAACTACAAGAAACGAGTTCAAGTTAAATGTTAAATCCCCTAGAACAAAGAAAGCTAAGTAAGACATTAGTCTAAGTGAATTGAGAAACATTTCTTCTTATTTTATCAGAAAAAAAATCTAGATGAAATCTAGATAAAATTCTGATTTGGAGGACTCTACTGAGGGACAGGTAGCACAAAAACATACGTATACACTCACCATTTACTTAATTAGGAACAACCGTACACCTGCACACTCGTGCAATTATCTAATCAACCAATCATGTGGCACCAGTAAAATGCATACAGTCATGCAGATAAAGGACAAAAGCTTGAGTTACTGATTCAAGATTCAAGATTCAAGATTTTTATTTGTCACATACACAGTTATATACAGTATATAACTTGATGTGAAATGGAAACCTGGCCTACTTCTCTTCAGACTGTGCATTAAAAACTAAATTAATTAAAATATAAAAATCAGAAATGAATAAGAAACAATAAGTAATAAGATTAGAAATTAGAAATACGAAATATATGTACAGGATATGAAATACATATACAGGATATGAAATATGTACAGGAAACGGATGTGCAAAATATGCAGTATGTTACGTGTAGCAACAATACAAAGTGCAAAGTGCAAAGTGCTCGTTTAATGTTCACATCAAATGAAATGTCAGAGAAACGTGATCTTTGGCTGTGGGTTGGCTGCTGGTGCCAGTTTGAGTATTTCAAAAACTGCTGATCTCCTGGGATTTTCACACACGACAGTCTCTAGAGTTTAACCTGAATGGTGCGGAAAACAAAAAACATCCAGTTCTGTGAAGGGCAACGTCTTGTTGATGAGAGAAGAATGACCAGAGCTGGTTCGAGCTGACAGGAAGGCTACGGTAACTCATATAACCACTCTTTACAACGGTGGTAAGCAGAAAAGCATTTCAGAATGCACAACATGTTAAACCATGAGGTAGATGGAGAAGACCACGTCGGGGTTCCACTCCTGTCAGCCAAGAACAGGAATCTGAGGCTTCAGCGAGGACAGTGAGAATTAAGTCCTAAATTTGTTCCTTATTTAATTGCCAATAAAACTGTATTAAAGCGTAAGAAACTCTACACGTTCCAAAAACTTTTGAGTGGCAGTCTATATGACACAACAACCTTGAACTCATATGAGAACTAAGACATTTCTCAAAAAAATTCTCTTCTCCTGTCTAATGTAAGATCTCACCTTGAGATTTTTTGGTGGCTGGAATCCAAAGAAGTCGGAGATTTCGTTGTGGGAAACATCAAGTACGATAAGGTATGGCATGTGGCTCACGCAGGATAAATCTTCCAGTCACGAAACATTAAACACAGAAAGCACAGGAGAGGGATGGATTAACAATGGCTGCACACTGTTTTTTTTTTTTCTTTTTTTTTTTTTAGGTTTGCAAGGGCAAGGACATTTATCCTGAGGATATAAAGCACATGTCTGACAAAAGACGAATAAAAGTGTACAAAGTTACATTTTTATCATCATAGTTATTCTAAGATAAACAGATTTTTTTTTTAAAAAAAAGAAAAAAAAGGGATTTTTACCTTTTATTTTGTTGTTTGGGAGTTCAAGTTTTTGAAGATGGAGGTAATTGGACAAAATGGACACATTTTTCAAGCTTTTCCTCTAAAAAACAAAGGAATTCACAAAGAAAATTATGTTATGTGAAGACAAATGATTTTTTCCTAAACTTATTTTCCTCACCACACACACACACACACACACACACACACACACACACACACACACACACACACACACACACACACATTATATAAGACATTTTTTGGTCAAACAAACAAACAAGCAAACAAACAAATAAATAATCACATCACTTATGGTACTACTCTGAGTTACGTTATCAGTGATTATATGTTTTACTTTGTTATTTTTATCCTTTTATTATTACTTTATCCTTTTATCATTATTCGTAGATCATGAGGACTGTTATTATATATAATATAATATAAAATAATAATATGAAGCTATTGTTCATGTTACAGCTGGAGCTACTGTCCACGCCGTGCTGTTATACAGAAATAATGCACACCTTCTGACCAATCTGATTCGAGAATTCAACTGTGCTGAATCCATATTTCAGCTTCTCTATGAATCACTAACTGAAATTTCAATGAGTTTAATCTAGGATTAGATAATGGTTTAAATACAGTCTTGATTATTTAAAGTTGATTAAAAGATAAACCTTGATATGACAATCCGAGCTAAAGCTTTAAACATGTTGTACATGCTTTATTATTTATTGCGTGTGTGTGTGTGTGTGTGTGTGTGTGTGTGTGTGTGTGTGTGTGTGTGTGTGTGTGTCGCTCACAGGTATAGAGAGGGACAGGTAGACATGCTGTAGTCCTGTAGCTGAGCGGCCCAGATTGGAGAGATATTTAGCCACTTCAGCTTCAGTCAGTTCACCATCCTTCATTCCAAAAATAAATATATACACTTATCCTTATTATTATTATTATTAGTAGTAGTAGTAGTAGTAGT
>CM040992.1:4416998-4436670 GCA_022985145.1 Pangasius djambal
CTCTCTCTCTCTCTCTCTCTCTCTCACTCACACTCACTCTCGCGATCACACTCTGTCCTGTGCACATGCTCTCTGTGTACTGTTAAGTTTTAATTAGCCTGTGTTTCTGTGTCCTGTATACAGGAGAGGAGGGTTAGGCAAATTTATGATGCAGGACGTGCAGAGATGGGAAGAACGGAAAGGACCGGAATCAGCACAATTCATTTCCTCTAATTCCCAGCATGCACTATATTAAACCCATTACGGGGTTCGTGGCTCCGTCAGCGCGTTCTCAACAACACATTAGTTAACCGTACAGGAGGAGGGATGACAGGGGGGAAAAAGCGAGGGAGAGATAGAGGATCTGAGTGATCATCTCCATCAAGCACAACGCACACGATTGTCGCAGCGGTTACAAATGCGAATGCATGTTTCCCTTCATGCTGCCTCCCTCGGCTTGGGGTCTGCCTTCCTGTTAATGGGAAAACATTTGGAAGGAGAGCTTTGCTTTTATGAGAGTGACACTTTTTCACTGAGAGATCTGGGCTTTAAGATTTAAATGAATCCAACCGAATGGCTCGTTTATTTTTAAAGATGGATGACGGATGAACACGCTGATGTGTCCTGAGGAAAAGACAAAAGAAATGAGAGCTAGTGAGTGTGAGAGAGAGAGAGAGAGAGAGAGAGAGAGAGAGAGAGAGTCAGCATCACTGCAGTGAAGAAGACAAGGAGAAAATACACAGGCATAAGGATCTTGTATGAAACACACACACACACACACACACACACACACACACTACAGTGCTGTCAGGCACAGCTGCTGTTTCGTTCTTGTGGTTATCAGGACGTGCTGAGGAGCGGTGGTGTGTAAACACACTGGGCCATCATCCTGACAAGGCAAATAAATACAGTTTTGTTTTGTTTGTTTTTTTTGCCTGCCAGTCCCAGAAATGATGTCATAGCTGGGATAAACATACTACTGCCGAAAACTGAAACATACTTACAGGCAGAGACATGCAACACACATCTGGTGTTTTTCACATACCTCATCATGTGTGTGATTACTACAGAAAAGAGAAATACTCGTGACATTTCCCTGCTCAAAGAAAACAACAGAAAAACACCAAACTGACTTATAACAGAAGTTTAAAATCAGCCATTAAACTTCGCTGATAAATATCTAAAATACACAACTGCACAAGGCGAACTAGCGCCATTACTCTGAGGATGAGAAAGTTTTCTTAACTTCTTACAAAGCTTCTTGTAAATCTAATTTTCCAACAATGGAGAAGTATATTATTAAACAGTTCCTAAAGGGAGTGCAAAAGTTTACACCCCCCACACAATGGCTGGATGAAAGAAAGGAAAATGAACCTGTAATATAAAATGTTAACAAAATTAAAATGTAGATTTATCCAGCAATAAATAATAATAATAATAATAATAATAATAATAATAATAATAATAATAATAATAATAATAAAAACTATCCAAAATACAAAGCATAATCAACAGCAAAATGGTGCAAGAGTTTTGCAGTGAGAGCTCAGTCTCCAGACCTGATCTGAAACAGGCAGTGTATGAAATCCGAGAGTTTTAAATCATAAGTCAAGAAGATTAGACTAAAACTGTCCAAGCAGAACTGGGTAGCGGGCGGTGAGTTGTTCAGTGGCTAAGAAGGACATTGATTTTAGGTATAAAGTCAAACACCAAGCAAATTTTATTTGATTTTAATAATTTATAGCAATATTTCTTCATAAAAGGAGATGCAAATGTTTAAAACTGTTAATGTCTTAACACAGTAAATTGGTGGTTCTCAAAAGCGGGGTCTGTAAAGCATAGCCAGCGGGTCTGTGATTATTTATTTTGTTAAAGCTGTATACATCACAACTCAAAGATTTCACATTTATTATTGGATTCTTGTAGTTGGTAGCCCGCTGACTGGTTACATGAACTGAACAGGTTTAATCCAAACCTCAGTAACTCAAACTGAGGTTTATACACAACTAGGTGTATAAATAACGTCAGCTATGACCAAAAGTGTTGGTGGTAAGTTCAGGAATAAAAAGCTCCATGGCTCTATTAAATAGCCCAATTTGTTTATTTTCCTATAACAGCACGTCCTAAACTGTTTTATTCCTCATATGCCACAGCTGTTTGCCTACGCTAACAATGTTTTGTTTGTAAAGAATGACGTTGTATGTTTTATCCCTTTATAGTTGCATTTCATGTTTGCAAAACAAGTTAGATCCTGTTCCCACTTACTTCATAGCAGCTACAGTCATTCTCGCACCAGCCTCTCTTTTTTTTCTCCCTTGAATTTAATAAGCTAAGAAAAGGTAGGTTGTTACTGAGAAACTAGTCTCGAAGACTTTCCTTAGACGAATATCTTTACCTTATTAACAGGACTGAATTCATGAGTGAATTTGTGGAAGAATTTATTTTACAGTTAAAGGAGCCCGTGGCTGCAAAAAGTTTGAGAAACTGAACTACATAAAATTACTTTATTTTCTTTATTTTGTCCTGAGGGCGCACTAACATTTACACCCAATTGTATTGAATAATGCATTTCGAATAGAAATCTATTTATTGCTCTAACAACTACCATAAGAGTTTAATTTTTAGAACTAACTTTGTGTTATTTCTATTATTTACATGGAATTAATATGACACGGCTAATATTCATGTTGAAAAACTCTTCCTTTAAGTAGCCTTTCATTTGTTTAATGTGTCTTATACTACGGTGCTGATAAATCTCTCAAATCTGATTGGTCATTGTTATCGTTTCTATAGCAACAGCTCATTCGGGATTTGTTTGCGACGTGTAAAGCCTAATAATAAACTGATTAAAAAACATGCTGTTATTTAACAAAGCACAAAATGAAATGTAACTATAAATGGTTAAAAAGTATGACGTGTCATTCATTAGTCAATTAAAAACTGTAATCACTGGCAAATCCATGTGGTATAAGAGGAATAAAACGCATACTGTTATAGGAAAAGGATCAGCTTTGGCTCGAGCCGTTTCGCATCACCACCCTGGTCCTTGATTATTTTCCAATAACAGCACAGTCCCAAGTGTTTTATTCCTGAAACAGTGCAGTCTGGTAGCTTTTTTTGATTTCTATAGTTGCCAATCTGAGCTCATCACAAGTATCCTCAGTTAACCCAGTGCTGTGATCGCATTTTCTCACACTCCTCAGATCCCCAGAGAGCCACATGTGTAGCCTCACGCTGGAGCTGCGCATCCTCCGGAAAGAAGCCCACAAAGCAACCCGATAAAGCCTGCATCCCCCAGGCAGCAAACACAGTGCAAGTCTCTCTCTCTCGCTCTCTCGCTCTCTCCTCACACTGCAGGGGCAAGTCTGCAGGGGAATTAAAAAAAAAAAAAAAAAGGAAAGTGCTGCTACCAACAGAATGGTAATGTAGTGTGGCAGGGAGTGGAGAGCTGATAATGCGGCATGGAGGCTTCAGACCGAGCGCCTTGCCTGAGGAAGGACTCTCCTCTTCCTCATCGATCCACATGTGAGGAGAGCTGAAGAGAGACGCTGCATTTTCCCCCCATATCATGCTACTCTGGCCTTCCAGTCAAGAGTCAAGAGTGAGCTACAATGGTGTGAGAAGTATGTGTGTGTGTGTGTGAGAAGTATGTGTGTGTGTGTGTGTGTGTGTGTGTGTGTGTGTGTGTGTGTGTGTGGATATAAATGCACCGCAGAGCTTCTGAGAGCTGGACAAAATGAGGTGACACAGTTCATTCCATCGATTCTCCCTCTCTCTTTATCTTTGATCTAGCCATCCTAGCTCTCATCCACCTGCAGTTTTGGAAATTAGATGCAGCAGAGCGGAGAAAAAACAGGAAGAACACGTGTGTATACACACACACACACACACACACACACACACACACACACACACACACACACACAAAAATGTCCCCACAAGGTCAAAACTGTCAGATATTCCTACCCTTGTGGGGACCCTGTGCCCACCAAGATATAAAACGTGCGCGCACACGCACACACACACACACACACACACACACACACGGCCTCTCATCTGATCCAGGTGATGGCGAATTGACATTACAGAAACACCAACAGGACTCTATTAGGCTCAGAGCAGATGGTGTGTGTGTGTGTGTGTGTGTGTGTGTGTGTGTGTATACAAATGCACCCACATTAATATGAATATCTGACAGTTTTTACCTTGTGGGGACATTTGGCTGCTTTTAATTTAAATAATAATAATAATAATAATAATAATAATTAAAAAAAATAAAAAAAAGTTCCTTTTGGTTACTCAGGTTATGGTTAGGATTCGGTTTAAGTGTAGCATAGCAATTATGTCAATGCAAGGTCCTCACAAGTTTAGTAATACAAGTAAGTGTGAGTGCATTACTAAATGTGTGTGTGTGTGTGTGTGTGTGTGTGTAATAGTTTCCACATTGCCTCTTGTTCTTGCTGCATGCACCCTCTCCAAAGTCATTTTAAGATTTTAAGACACATCAGATCCTCACCACCAGATGAACACCATGAATCCCTGACCACACAATCAGAGCCGTACACCCTCAGCTGTCTGCGCACAATTACACACTCACATCCTCACACCGACTCTCTGACTGAATCATCTGCAGTCTCTCATACACACAGCATTTTTTCCCCCCACACCAATAGATGTCACTGTTTCCAAAGCATTCACGCCGTGTCAGAGCTGCTGGGCGTCACTGCTCCACTGCTACACACTCCCCTTTCTGTGTGTGAGCTCCAATCGATGGTTATTACTGTGTCCTTGGCCCAGTTGCCCAAAGCAGGAGTTCAGATGGGAGCCAGGCCAACAATTCCCTTCTTCCTGAGGGGTGTCTCTGTTTCTCTCTGCCTCCCGCCATCCACAGATCTGCTATTTACAACCGTCTTACTGCACAAACTCTCACATTCACACATTATCAGTGAAAAATGACTAGCAAACGAGAGAAAAAAAAAAAAAGCCTGATCCGACGCTGAGTCTTGAGAACAAACTGTGAAAACATGTTATTGGAGAGAACGCATACAGGGAGCAGAACCTCTTTCAGTCATGTCCTTACTCCTGTTGGTGTCTAACGATTTATTAAATCCTTGTTTACTCATAAAAATGCTCTAATACCAATATCCGATACCAGGCGACACTATGCAATGTAAGCCTAGTGCACAGTGCCGCTCTAATGAACAAATCACAGCGATCTGGACGTATCTCACGGTTAACGATGATGAGCAAAGCAACGCAGACTGCAAACCGTGAAAATATCAAGAGGAACTACAACATCCTCCAAGCATACAATTCACAGATAAAACATCTTAAAAACTAAAGCGCGAAAAACTAAGCGAGGAGAATAACGGTCTACAAACAGTGCTAGGAGAGGAAAATAACAGCTCTTACTCAGTATGTTGTTCCTGACGATCAGCTTCTGTCGGTTATTCACAACAAGGGATTTAGACACGAACGAAATTAAAACAAAAGCGTGCTTTATTTACAGCTGTACAAGAGTGAAACAAAACCTGCTCTTCACTCGATCCAAAGTAACTAGCTAGCTAATGCACTTCATTTAAAATCAGCTTGCTAACGGTATAAAGAACGACACACCATGTGCGCTTTTCATGGCTGCTATTGAAAGCATATTCAGCCTAAAAAAAAAAAAGCTATCCGTGTATCCCTTATACAGTATAAAAGCTGAAAATGGATTAATAAAGGCACATAAGGTGTACAGGTATTGTGTAGCATTTAAATATTTAAATTAAGTACCAGAACAACAGCTGTACATCTGCAAATATTATGGTGGTAATAGCTGCAAAGAAATGACCAATTTACTCTTGCTTTTTCATGTGTGTGTGTGTGTGTGTGTGTGTGTGTGTGTGTGTGTGTGTGTGTGTGTGTGTGTGGTGAACTAAAATGTGATGTGTCTGGTGAAACAACACAGATGCCAGCTGTGTGTAAACACTGTAGCATATAATTTAGATCAACATCTGCACCTCCCACACGTAAGACCCTGGAGAGACACACATACAAAGAGAGAGAGAGAGAGAGAGAGAGAGAGAGAGACAACATTGCAACACAGCACTGTTCTGATGCTGTTCTAGGAAAATAATCAGCAACGAGCAGGCGTAATGAGTTACAGTTACCTTCCCAAAGTTGATTACTTGCCAATAAGAGCACATCCTGTAAGTGTTTTATTCCTCTTATATCACAGCAATCTGCCAACATTATTTTTTTTTATTTATAAAACAAAGGCAAGTCATACTTTTGATCCATTTATCGTTACATTTAATGTGATGGAAGTTAGTTCCTGTTATCACTTATGTTATAACAGCTATAAACAGTCGTTCACTCACCAGCCTCTCTCTTTTTTTTTAAATCTGCTTTGAGGTTAATAAGACGTCACGTTACCAAGCAATTGCAAAGCATTAAACTGCTATGTTATGGCTTTACCTCTGACTGTTACAAAGCGCTGAAACTGGAGACTCCTTCCATAAAAGTTAAATAAACGTCTCCTTTCAGAAAACACCAATGCTGAATACGTTTTGTACGCTGCACAAGTCCCTGTGTAAGTTGTTACTATAGAAACAATACTCTAACAGAACGAGCGCATTAATATAAATCCTTTCAGCTGCTGTTATAGAAAATGAATCAATACCTTCTGACCAATCAGAATTGAGTATTTATCAGTGCTATGGTACAATGAGGGATGATGTAGTATACGTCCTGCTCACAGGGCAAAGGAACTGAATGATCAGATGCAAAGTGTGTTACCTAGCAAAGTCCAGATCCGCTTCACGTGACATGGTGATGTTGGTGAGGTTCTGCTGGAGCACAAATATGTTCCTGCACATCTTCTTAATTCCGGACTCGCTGATGCGCTTGAAGTACTGAGCTCCGTTGATCAGGATGCAGGAGATCAGGTGGCCCAGACCTGTACAGCACACCGAGAGAGGGAACATCATGACACACTAGCTTTCTCTCACTCCTGGTTACAATTGTGATGTTTGGTTGATCTTCTGTTAATAAGCTGGATTTTCTTGGGATTTGGGCTAAAAGCACAGGAGCCAACAGTTGCAGAGAGCTCTTTGTAACAAGCTGTGGCTTAAAATGAAAATTTAAAAGGGTTTCAAGGTTTTGTAGTGTTACAGCCTGGAACGCAGTACATTTCATATAGTCTTTTTTTTTTTTTTTTTTTAAATCACAAAACATTAGAAAGGTTTATTTACATGCAGGAAAGTAGAAATGTTTACTTTCTTTTCTTGAAATTGTAGGAAAACAGATGTTATGTACAGTAATTAATAAAGTGTGTGTGTGTGTGTGTGTGTGTGTGTGTGTGTGTGTGTGTGTGTGTGTGTGTGAGAACTTTTCTAGCGTCTACATCTTAACTAAAACAGACCTCCTGGAGCTCCTCCTCAAACGCCTAGTGTTTACCATAAAACCACACACACACAGACACACACACACAGAGACACACACACAGAGACACACACACAGAGACACACACACACACACAGAGACACAGACACACAGAGACACAGACACACAGAGACACACACACACACAGACCAGTTTCTACCACAAGTAGTGCAGGAGAGCAAACAGAATTTTTTAAATCACTATTTATTTGTAAACCGTAAAATTTAACACCTCGTTGTAAGACTATTCAATCTAGTTTTCTTCCTTTTTTCTCTTTCAGACCAAAAAAAAAAGTCATTTTTTTGGCCTAGAATTACAGGGATCCCAAAAGTTTCCATACATAAAGGAAACAAACACTTTTTAGTGAAATGTCCTCCAAACTTCTTCATAATTTGTGTATATTATATATATATATATTTTTTTCCACATAGCCTTAAGAGTGCCTTTGACAAAAGAAGAATGTATTGAAATCATTCAAATCAAGCAGATGTGTTAACACGAGTTCATCATGAGTGCAAGACATGACTCCGTGTGTGTTTACAAAGAAATGACAATCATGTAGAGGTTTTGTAAATAAAGTTACATTTTGCCAAAAAGTGTTCACGCGCTGTATACATTTACGTAATGTTAGTGAAATTGAACATGCGCTGACAGATTTTACTTCCCACTGAAGAACTCAAAACATTCTCCATTCACCGTGACAGAAAGCGAGGGCGCTGCATCAGCACAAATCTTTAGCTAGAAAATCGACTCGAGATGACAGAACCTGCAAAAAGATTACCAATGTGCGATGGAGGAAGGGGGCGGGGCTTCTAGAAAGCACCAGATAATACCAGAGAGCTCAAACCACATATATTCACAACTGTCAGTCATTTCAGATTCATGTGTCGATTGGCTCATATGCCATTTTTATTGGGAGGGAAAAAAGAAGACTCCTCTTTCTGCATGTTTTTGAGTGAGCTACTGTACTCGAATGCTCAAATGCTGAGTGCCTACAAAAAATAAACTAATTAAGAGGATTCACAGCAGCGTGGGTGAACACTTGTGCAAACACTACAATATACAGTATTATGGGCTCTTTTATGTACATTCACCATATTTAATCCCAATTAAGTCCATTTTAGTTCCAGGTTGTAACACTACAAAATGCGGAAAAGGCACTGTATGAGCCTGAAAACATTCGCTATAAAACCCATCACGTCTAAAAACCAATTCTTAAGTGCCAACTATCATTTTGTTTTTACAGCACACTCTTTACAGACACTCTTCAACCTGTCATATACAATCTGCCCATAATAACCTGCAATTTATTCCCTACATTACGAGCTTATTAGTCCATGGATGATTACTATCACAGCTTCAGTCAAAGAGACATAAAACGCACACAAGCACAACGAGAAAAAAAAAAAAAAAAAAAAAAAAAAAAGCTCACACACTCACCCTCGAAGATGTACTGGAACTTGTGCTGCTGCAGCGCGGCTCCCATCACCTCCTCAATGGCGCTGATGTCTTTATTCAGCTTGACCACCAGGGGGTCATAGTCCATGCTGGCGGCGTTGGCCACGATGGCGTAGTTGCCCTGCTTGGCCAGGGGGATGAGATAGTGGAAGCAGTGCACCCTACAGACAGTGACGCAGAATCGTTATGTTTCTATGTTAACGCCATGTTAATAAATATATCCTGTACTGCACGTAACACAACGAGTCCTGTCCGAGTAGATAAGGTGGAACATCTACACGCTGATATGTTAAAAATATCGTTACATATTCTCAAACCGTTTCTCTTACAGGAACCTCGATAGCTCTCAAAGCGTTGCGTTTTAAGAAACAGACCAATAAGACATTACAGCAAGATATCAAGGCAATGGCCAATCTGTTTAACAAATATTTCATTTGTGCACAAACTGCTCCCAGTTTTCCACCATGCTGCTGATGCACAGGATTATGGGAGACGTAGGAGCGAGGAGGGTGTACCCTTGGCCGCATTTATGGAACAGTTGATCCTGACATCTCTTCCTGCCTATAAATACAGGGTTTGTTACATTCCAGACACCTCCAGCTAATGATTCACTTGCTGCAGACTTTTTTGCAACTATTTTACAACTGTAATTACAATTACTACAATTTTACAACTATTCAGCATCTGATTAATCTCTAGCAAAACAACCTATAAGAAGAGAACGTGAGAGCGTGTGCTTTTCCCGCTTGACCGGTGTTGTTCAGATCGAGATGAAGATATGTCCGTAATGACTGCCCCCGGCTACACCTTCGTCAGCCTCAGCCAAAACACGCCGAGTCTCCGCCGCCATTAAAAAGCTATGATTGCCGCCACCCTGCCACCAAACCGTGAAGCCTCCATCTTCTCCTCCCTTGGCTTAATTTACTCCTGAGCACTGTCAAGGGAAATTTGCTTGATAGGAAAAGTCAATAACGTGTGACACGAGAGCAGGGAGTTATTGTTTCCGAACCATCAAATAGAAGTGCATAAGCTAATCATTACCAGGACTTGGGGGGGTGCAGAAGAGTTGGGTGTTAATGTGCGTCAAAAGGAACGTTTCCTTTTTTTTTTTTTTTTTTAAATGCAGAAGCTAGCTAGCAGTGGTTGGTTAGCATTATTCAATTCAATTTTATGTGTAAAGCAATTTTAACAATACATTGTCACAAAACAGCATGGTTATACGGTTATACTGCTTTGGTTAAACGGTTTCCTCCCTCGCACACAATGCCGTGCTGATAGTGGTGCCTGTGCATCTACCTAAAGAGAGCGATGCAGCGGTGCTTTAGTCTTTTAGTCTGTCCAGCTGTCTCACCTCCTCATCTGTACACTGTGCGTGAACAGATCAGCTTCTAAAGTGTCAACTTTATGAAAGTCTGCTGTAACGCCGTATGGCTGCAAAGCCTTCAAAAACTTTGAGTTCAACATTTGCACCAACGTCTCCTCTTCTTCAACCCCGAATTCCTCATTAACATGATGATGAACGTTGCTGGAAAATGGAGAGTAACAAAAGAAGCTATTGCTATTTTGTGTTTTTGGGAGCTAACGGCAAAACCCGACCTTTATCACTAATGTCTGAGATCTTGGAAATTATTTTCACTTTTTAAATGCCATTGTAACTGTGCTAGCATCAGTGCGACACCCAACCGCTAGTTTCTCACAGAAATGATGAAGATATCGTATTAAAAAACAAATTAATACCAGAATCGCTAAACACATCACAAATATTTCAATAGAAACATATCTGATGTGTTTCAGGGTGGAGTCTTCCTTTAAGCAATGTAAATGGACACGAGACAACCTTTAAGGGAAAAATACTAGCGGCGTCTCAGATGTTCTTTCACCTGTGAAATATATTCTTTATTGCTCTGGGCGAGTCTTATGTCTCCATGCGGCACACTGCAGTATTTTTAGGAGAGAATCCTTAAATTACAACCTACATTCAATTCAAGTCAACCTGGAACCTGGCTCCAAGATGGCGGTGCTGTTGACGTGATGTGACGTGATGTGACGTGACTGGCTGATCCCTGTTGGTTCAACCTACCTGACCTCCAGGTGCAGCACGAGCAAGCAGCGGTCAGCGATGTCCTGGAAAGATCTGGCAAGGTCTGAAAGAGTCTGCAGGATGTGCTCCCGATTGCGTGCGCTCTCACTGCTCGCCTGTGTGTCCGAGCCTGGGGATGCACCTATACACACGGACACACACACACACGGACACACACGGACACACACACACAAAAAACATTATGACTTAACCAGAAACTCAAAACAGACTAAATAGAAGTGTACAGGGTTTATATCACCTGACAATACACACACACACACAGACACGCACACACACAGACGCACAAACACTCACACAGACTCACTCTAGGCTTCACATACTGCATACATTTCAGAAATTGATTCCTTTTCTTAAAAAAAAAAATAAAAGTGCCAGACAGCCTTGGTGTGACAGGGATGGATAATAGGGCATTCTGCACCACAATGTGTTTGTATATGTGTGTGTGTGTTTGTGTAAATCGATGGCCATAAATTACACTACAGCAGATTAGAAGTACAGAGATTTTGGCACCTCGGCTCACCTAAGAACCATTTTAGTCAATGAGACACATGGATGCAGAGTGACTGCTAATACACAGACTAACAGACGTGTGTGTGTGTGTGTGTGTGTGTGTGTGTGTGTGTGTGTGTGTGTGTGTAATAGATCAGTGAGACAGAAGGCATGGTAATGGGCTAGCTGAAACTATCGACTAGCTGAAACTTTTCGCAGTGTCTCTCTCCGACCTTTTGAAGGTCTCTCTCTCTCTCTCTCTCTCTCTCTCTCTCTCTCTCTCTCACACACACACACACACACACACACACACACACACACACACACACACACACACACACACACACACACACACTAGCCACAGCACATTTAGCAGATACACATTTATTTGCACGAATGAAGCAGTTGATGCACTGAACGAGAATCTTGCTACAACACAAACTAGCAGGACCAGGAAATCTACATTAGGGTTTTAAAATCAGTGGTTGTACCCATAGCTCACCGATGTGAGGTGCAAATAATGTGTAAAATTATGTAAAAATGATTTAAAAAAAAACAGTTTGGAAACCTAACTTCCAAATATTCCAGAATATTTGTTTGTATTTTGATTGGCCCCTTTGCAGTCTTCAATCTAGTTGAACCACTGTAAGTTTTGGGGGCGGAGCTTTGTGTACATGGGTGGAAATGGGGCGGGTTTTGACAGACAGACAGATGACAAGCTGAAAACAAAGTGTCCACCCACCAACAAGTGGCACAGGCTGTAAAAACAACAGCTTGTTTAACAAATGCACATTGCCATTACAGTCTTCTTCTCTGATGCGCGTTTATTAAATGAACGTTTTGCAGCTCCTTAAGTTACTTGATGGAATTTTGGCGCATGCTAGTTTTAGCTAGCTAAGCACAAGCTACTGAAAAAGGTTTTTTTTTCTGTTTAATTATCACAATAAAAGCACTGCTGCAGTCATGAGTTGCTCTGTTTCTGGTGTTTATTAAACTCAGGATAAAATACTTAACAGGGTATAAATGCCTCGATATAAATATATGAAACAAACGGAGTTTGTGTGAGTAAATATTGTGGGTGTGTCTAAATGGAATTAGCTGCAGGGGTGTGTGGGGTTTCCAGCATAATACTAATATTAATTATGATATTATTAGAACTTATTTTTTGTCTAAAAAAAAAAATCATTTTCCATAGGAAAGGTCTTCACTACAACAGTTTTCTCATCACTATGGGCATGCACAGAAGTTCGACTTTGTGTGTTTGCTCCTGCGCTAAGTTAATTAAGGAGCTCCTCTTTAAGCAAACTGAAGACAGATAAGGCTGTATTTGACGTGTGGGATTAAAAACACGAGTGATGAAAAGCAAATATCATATGGGTGACTGTGATTAAATATATCGCTCATCCTCGCTCATAGGAGAGCAACCTCTGAGTCCTGAACAGACAGCAGGCTTTATCAGAGTCTGTTAATAACCCGCTGTAGCATCCTTTTGGTTTTTTTCGGGGACGCTCAGGCTGTGAAAAACCTTTTACTATAAATCAACTTGCTGTCAAGCTTTTCATTAACAAACATTTTTCCTTAACTGTATTATGTTTACATAGTAGACATACCCATTCCTGTGAGCATTAATGCTGAATACTTATAATAAATTATATGCAATACAGAAATATTGCTTAAAAAATATTGAATTGTGAAATCTCTGGCTTCATCTACATCAAATAAAAAAATTCAATTTAAAAAAAGGAAAAAAAAAGCAGTTAAAACAGCTAAAATGAACGCGCAGCACAATCGGCACACAGACTACGTCACGAGTTACTGTTCAAAATTATGCCATTATATAAGGGCACAGCTGGTGGTGCAATTCTTTCTTTCTTTCTTTTTTTTTTAACATACTATTTACTGCACTACTTTGCAGTTTGGAAGGATACACACACCTCTCTAATTAGAGGGAGGGATTACAAGGGAATGACAAGTGGGGGGAAAAGCTCCGTAATCTGTGTAAAGTTTGTTTCCCATGATCCTCCACCTGGTCTCCTAGCTCACACACACACACACACACACACACACACACACACACACACACACACACACACACACACACACACACACACACACACACACACACACACACACACACGTGGCTGCAGGTAAACGATTGAACTTCCTTTCTAGTTTGCAATAACATTACAAATGACTAAATAAGGAATAATTCACTATGCGGTGTGCTGTAACAGGAAACTAATCCACAACGGAGTGGTGTGATGAAGCAGCCTTGCTGCTGCCGCCCTGAAGTTGATTATTTTCCAATAACAGCATATCCTGTAGTGTTTTATTTCTCAATTTGCCAATGATTACAATTGTTATAATGATTATAAATATAATAATACGTTATAATAAATATTGCATTATAATACAATATTTCATCAGAACGACATTGCGTCATACTTTATATTTATATTTACCTTTAATCAAATGAAACAAATTAGATCCTGTTTTCATTTACATTAGAGCAGCGGAACATTCATTCCCTCATTCGCCCCTTTTCTTTTCGCATTCTTGAAGTTAATAACATAAAAGAGTAAACTCTGTCCTGAAAACATGTTAGGAAAAATTTGAATTACTTAAAGTTACAGCTTTACCTGGCTGTTACAAAGCACTGACACTGGAGACTCCTTCCATAAACTTTAAACAAAAACTGTTACTATAGAAACGATAACATATTAGAACAAGAGCACCGACATAACCCTGTGATTTGTAGTTGCGTTACTGTCAGAGCTGCTTATTGAAAATCAGTATTGGAGGTCTGCTTATGAATATTAGTGGCTAGTGGGTGGTCTCAGTGAAAACAGACTGTGAGTTGGAGAGACAGAGAAAGGCAATTCTACAAAAACCTGAATATAATATAAAACAGACAAGATTGGCAGAGTAAAAATCAGTTAAAATGTACATTTACTCATTTTATGCCTTGAGGTATATTTATGATTTAAAACAGAAAAGTAAAGCGTGTGCATTTTTATACAGAAAGAGAACAGAAAGAAAAGATATAAACTGTGATTAGACTGAGAAAATTGTTTTTTTTCTTTACCGAGAAGAGCATAGCAAAGATGGACGTGTCTCTGTTCTGGTTCTTATAGTTTACAGTTCTGGACTGCAGCCACGTACACGCCGTCTTAAGCAAAAACACTAATTGGATGCAAACGCATTCGGCAATTAACCCTGAAACATGGGTTACATGGTTTAAGTTTGGAAGTGTGAACACGTGCATGAGGCTGCAGTTTCTTGTGTGTGTGTGTGTGTGTGTGTGTGTGTGTGTGTGTGTGTGCACGCGTTTGGCTAGCAAGCAGCTTGTATCTCAAATCCTGGCATGAAAAACATTCTCTGATCCATCATCATCATGTACTGATACAGTCATGTGTGTTAACACGTGTATGTGGACATATTTGCTCTGCTGAAACCCTGTGTTTGTGTGTGTGTGTGTGTGTGTGTGTGTGTGTCTCCTGCTGCGAGATCAGAGAGCAAGGGAACCACCCTTTTTCTCCCTCAAAGCCCGTCCCACTTTGATGATGCGATCAAGCCTGCACCGCATGGAGCCGCCAATTTGGAGTAGTGAACACACCACCATCTCTCTCCAGACTGGCACGTAAGAGTCACTCTTTTTCCCTCCTCTTTGAGTTTAATGCTTTTTGCGTGTCACTTCTTCTGTCTGTGTTACGAGTTTATTCATTTGTTCTGAAATCGTATCCTGCCGGAGCGTCTGTCGGTGCCATCTGTGGGAAGGAAGACCCTCGTAAAGAGAGTAGGAGAGTGTTAAAGAAGTGACAAAAGTGCTTTCTGAAATTCTCTGTGATGTGATATAACCCGTTTATAAATATCTTTCTGCCTTCCGAAAGGTTGATGAGGATCCGTGTAACTAAAAGTTGGCACTGAAACTTTGATCTTTTTTTTGTTTGTTTATAGCTAGTGTTATATTTTGGAGGAGTACCAATCACTCATCTTAGAGTTTATTTGAATCTTAAAGCATTTTCTGCACTAATTACTTCCACTGTAGCGTTGGCACTCAGTCAAGCTCATGTCCTGAACATTAGACAAGCGGGTGTTCAGACTTCTTACAGGCTTTTCATACAGAGAATGAGGGAAACTTTTTCACACTTGGTCTGAATACTCAAGTCTGCACTCAGGTCTGATTCTGGCCTTGTTTGGGGGCGGGGTTTATAATCACAGGTTTGCTTTCCCATAGCAGAATTCGTTCTGAATCGTCGAACGATTTCGCAGTTCCATACGCAGGTTTGCAAAGTGTTAGGCACTAGGTTCATCCATTTTTATTTATTTTTTTATTATTTTCCTTTAGAACCAATACTCAAGTGGAGAAGAACAGCACTTTTTGGACACATGGCATGGCATCGTACAGGAATACCTGTGAAGGAGGAGCCATTTTTGCCATGCACAATGTGCATTTTTTGCGACGCACTAAATACAAGCACTCACATGACAAAAAGTGAACTAATTACACAGCTTTAGTCCTATGAAAGTCTGGTTTTATACATCAATAAGGTGTTCCGTCTCCTTTGCTGACCATCGAGAAGCTCGAAACAAGAAGTAATGCGACAAGTTGAAACAATCACGTCACTCTGCACGCAGCGCTGAGAGCGTTCAGCTTGTGGACCACACCGGAGTTCGCTGACGACCAGAGCAGCATTTTCAAGAGGACCAGGGATCAGTTCTCTGGTCCACTCCTGGGCTCGAAAATAAATTTCACACTCCACCAAACATACTGAACTCTCCAGTTAAACTGCAAAGAGTCCAGGGGGGAAAAAAACGCAAATGTGAAACTGACCTTAGCTGCAGCCAGAGGATTAAGAAGTACAAGTCTCCTAAGGACAACTCTTTAACTCTTCCTATATCGTGAAAGCAGCAAAATGTTCCCTCAAACATAAAAGAATTCTGACCTCTGCAGCCTGAACTGGCGCTAATCCCAGAGCAAGAGCGAAAGAAAGCAAGAGATCGAGAGAGAGAGCGAGAGAGAGAGAGACTCATGAATTATGCATGAGCTCGTCTGAAAGATTTGATTATTCATCTACAGTAACAGCACTAACATCTGCATAAGGAGAGCACAGCTCTGCTGGCTCGTGACCTCTGACCTTCACTCTGTGCCTCCACGGCTATAACTCAGCCCTCGGGACGACCAGGAAGAAAGAAAAAAGTTTTTTAAAAAATGAGAAAAGTGAATGAGGCAGTCATTTAAGGTTAAGACAAAGTGTACATCTCATTCTCTCTCTCTCTCTCTGTGTTTGTGTGTGTGTTTCTGCATACATTATCTTAATAGTAGCACTGAAGGCAGAACAAGATGCACATCACTTGACCTCCAATTTCTTTACACAGCACCAAAGGCTACAGAGCTGCAGTGCACTGCATTTGTTTACTCTTAAAAAAAAAACAACAAAAAAAAAACAGATCTCCGGAGACACATACAAAACACGAGTTAGTCTTAATTAAGGTGCATCCCTAAAGCTCTGGACCATTAAAGTCTGCGAATAGGGAGGGGAAAAAAAAAAAAAACCTGGCGGTGTCACACCCATACACATATATATATATACAAAAGCTACCATTAACTCATCTCCATGATGCTAACTTGGCTTCTAAATGTCACTCACGGTCAACCCTATTAGCATTTTAGGCAGATAAAATATTTCTAAGGTCATCTGAAGGGAAGTAGCCCTAAAGGCCCTTTACAGAAGTTATAGATCGTTCTTTCATTTTTCCCCCATCACTTATATATACTTCCAAAACAGAAATACTCATTAGAGGCAGTTGATTCAGTGGTATTGTAACATATGGAATAGTTGTCTTATGAACCAAAATCGTATCGTATCATAGCAGATTCAGTGGCAGTTTCAGTGGCAATATCTGATATTGAATCGTTGCCTTATGACCCGAATTTAGATTGTACTGTGGCAGATTTAATGGTATCATCAAATATCGAATCATTGCCTTATGACTCTGAATCACATCGTATCAGATTCAGTGGTATCATTAAATATCGACTTGCTTCCTTATGACTCTGAATCGTATTGTATTGGAGCAGATTCAATGATACCATCAAATATTAAACCGTTGCCTTATGAATCAAATCATATCGTAGCAGACTGAGTGTTACCATAAAATATTGAATCGTTTTCTTCTGAATCTGAATCATACCATATAGTATTAGATTCAGTGGTATCGTAAAATATTGAATCGTTTTCTTATGAATCTGAATCATATCGTATCATGTGAAAGTCTGAGGTTTACACCCCTTGTGCTAACTATATTGATCTTCCCTCTGTTTCAATAGTTCAGGTTATTTTGTGTAGATGCATGACAAATTTTTTGTTAAGGCCTTTTCCATTCAATGAGTTAATGTGTAATGAAAAAATCGTTGTCTTTACTAACAGGTCTGAATGTGAGCGATAATGTCATGGAGAAGTTGTGGCTTTACTTCCAAGACTGAACATCAAAAACACTCAGACTACTGTCTGAAAAAATTGCAGTTCTTACTGAACAAAAAGCTTCTTCAAGACACACACACACACACACACACACAGCTGAGCAGGCTACAGGTGACTGAATGCTGCCACTCAGGTGGTCCAATAATATCTCTCTCTGGCAAGATCTGCTCTCTGCCTATCTCTCTGTGTTTCATTCCATCTTTCCCTCCTTCAAGGTCACCTGAGAGGAAAAGAAGTCTTTCCCCATTCGCTGCACTCCAAAGTGAGCATGGAGAAGCTCCTTAATCTCACACACATTACACTGGCGAGCGTGTATGAGGCTGCAAGACAAGGCGGCGAGAAAATGACTTGTTCATACCTGACTGGCTCTGTAATATAAAATCCAATTTGGTTAGGGAGTGCAGTTGGGTGGGAGGGGTGTGAAAGGGGGCTTTAGGAGGGGAAAGATAAGGGTTTTTCCGTCGCCGACGGTCCCATCAGCTCGGCAAACACTAAATAATGAACAATACTGAGGCTGTCCCGCCATGATAAAACACTCCATTACTGGCAGTGCGCAGAATTAATGATAATTATGCCACGTCCTCCACGCTGCTCTTATTGAATTTTTATCTACTTCTGGAGCAAGGCTCTCTGGAGCACTATTTGCTCCTCCCCCCACCCCAAAAAAGTGAGAAAATAACAATAGATTTAAAAAAAAAAAAAAGTTAATTTACTATTTTCAGGGACAGTACAAGACGAAGATGTGAGTAGAAGCAGAGTGATCTCTGAGGGGAAACGTGCAACCTGGAGTATAGTAATTAATGTATAGTCAAATATGTGAAGTGGACCATCATCATTACACTTCCCTATGCACTTCCACACACACACACACACACACACACACACACACACACACACACACACACACACGGGCAGTAAATAGTGTCACGGCAGACTGGAGAAAAGATGACAACTATCTAACTTACTGGGGAAAAACAACTATCTTTTCACAGACACACACACACCCACACTTACTGGAGCTTTGGGGCGGGCAGAAGAAGCAGCCTTTGAGGCAAAGAGCCAGCCACTCCATGCTCTCTTGGAGGTTTGCCAGAGCCTTCAGATCACTGACATCCCGAAGAATCTCGTTCTGAGGAATAAGCTTGTCTCCCAGGTTCCCCGTCAGCACCTCAGACTCCTTAGCAAAAGCCGCTCTGAGAGAGAGAGAGAGACAGAGAGAAACATGTTGATTACAGACAGTCTACAATAATATTATGGCACAGCTGATGAATGATCTAACACAGACGCTTTCCCTTGACCTCTCATATCATCTGTACATCCAACATTACACATCAAGTGAGGTCTGAAGTTAGTGATCTCGTTATGGACCATTAGTATTCTCAAACACAGTAAACATAAGAGGAGAGGGAACAGGACACAAGAAGAGATAAAAGAAAAGAGAGAAGGGGGGTGATTAGATAATAAGAATCAGGTGAGAAGAAGAAACAGGAGAGGACACACAAGATGACAAAAAAAACAGATGAGGAGAAAAGGTAAGTTATGGAAAAAGGAGAGGACACAGGAGTAGAGAGGAAACAGTAAAGCAAATAGGAGAGGACACAGATGGTGAGAGGACGGAAACAATAAAGATAACATAAGAAGACAGGAGTGGAGAGGAGAGAGTAAAGGAAACAGAAGAGGACAGGAGTGGAGAGGAGAGAGTAAAGGAAACAGAAGAGGACAGGAGTGGAGAGGA